>CM060963.1:131188316-131468316 GCA_030765045.1 Tenodera sinensis
ATTAATATTAATATTTATTATTATTATTATTATTATTATTATTATTATTATTATTATTATTATTATTATTATTATTATTATTATTATTATTATTATTATTATTATTATCATCATCATCATCATCATCATCATCATCATCATCATTATCATCATCATATTCAAGATGCTCTCGGGCTTCGAGCCAGGTGTAGTGATGAAAAGACATCAACGTTTCGGGAGTGTACATCTCTCCCATCTTCAGGATGAATGACTAGTCGTACTCCCCAAGTCCACGTATTAGCTCATTGAAGCTGCCTGGCAGTTGAGCATAAAACGAATGACTAGCTTTTTTTTTATTTTATTTTTTTTAACAAAGGATGGCCCCAAACCGCCGTCCTCGGTGGCGATCATCCAGAGGAGCTACATCGCCTCCCCATGCACATGCTCATGCACAAGCAGGGGGACAGGGTGCTGGAGTAGTGATAAGTGTGTGTTCGGGTTCCGCGTAGCACCCCGGCAGTGTGGCGTATGTACTAGCATGCAATACATGCATCGTGTATATGTTGTGCCGGGTGATACCCATACCTAGGTCTGAGTAGCACCATCGGGGAGTAAGTGTGTTAATTAGCTTGTTAGAGGGACTAACAGACTGACAGTGTTACGTTTGTATAGGGGAAACTTGACAGACTGGACATTGTTGATATGGCTACCGAAGGCATAGGGACAGACTGACGGATACTGAAGAATAAAGACATTAATAGTATGTATTACGCGATTCAGTGGTTGGGCGGGTGTGTGGTGTAGTTAGTCTTACCATGCAATGTGATTAAGCTGTGTCAGGCAAGCTGTGTTACAGTAGTGTAAAGGAGACGCAATTTCCTTAACCATGTCCGGTTCCATAGCCAGGTCAAATTCCTTAAAGGTGGGGGGGGGCCCTCTTCCCCCCCGGGCCGCCCTGAAACACAGGGACTTTGAGGGCAGTTGGGAATATAGGGAAGTGTGCAAGGATGGTTTATTATTGAATGTCGTGGCCCTTGTTGAGGATTTGCAGCTGTAGAGCTGAAACAGAGAAGTTAAGGGGGTTTAAAAGTATTAAAAAGATGAATTGCAACGTCAATAGCAGGGTTAGGGTTAGTTATGGATCTGTCGAAGAGAAAAAGTGGTCGTTTGTGTCCAAGGGGGTCTGTTTCGTAGTTGCCTATGGATTGTACAAGTTCATTGTAGTTAGTTTTGGTACGGTCATACAAGTCGGCGGCAAGCTTTTTAATGAATTCCTCAAGATTGAGTATCTTGAGTTCATCATGGAGTTTCCGAGCCGGAGTAAAGGCAGGAACCACTGCAATGACTCGGAGTATTCTGTTTTGAAAACGAATAAGTGTTTTAATGTGTGTAGCAGCAGCGTATCCCCATACGGGGGAGGCGTATGTGAGTATGGGTCTAATAAGTGTTTTATAGAGTGTGAGTCCAAGTTGCGGGCTGAGAGCGCTGTTGAGATTGATGAGGGGGTAGAGATTGCGGAGTTGGCCTTGTGCTTTGTGTCGTGTTCGTTTAATGTGTGGTTTCCAAGTAAGTCCCTGGTCCATTACTACTCCCAGGTACAATACTTGGTCAGTCCAGGGAATGTCACTATTAAATAGTTGTAGTGGTGCCAGAGAATGTGCTGGATATCTATGCTTTATTTTCTTGGTGAAGATAATGGCTTGACATTTCTGGCTATTAACTTTTATACGCCATTTTTGGAGCCATGGTTCCAGGGTAGTAAGTGCATTTTGAAGTCTCGTTCTAACGAGTGTAATGCTGCGGGACTGTGAAGTTAAAGAAGTATCATCCGCATAAAGATAAAGATTAATTTTGGGGACCTTCGGGATGTCATTTATGTAAATGTTAAATAGTGAAGGCCCGAGTAAGCTACCCTGGGGTACTCCCGCTCTTATAATGTGCGGGTTATAGATAGCTCCGTTTATTGTAGACACAAATTTGCGATTATTTAAGTAGTTGGCAACAAGTTTGACCATAGTGTCTGACACATTTATATTTTGAAGTTTCCGCAAGAGCCCTTCGTGCCAGACACGGTCGAAAGCGCGTTCAATGTCCAAAAGGACGGCGCCTGTAGACTGTTTGAAATTAAACGCTCTAGTAATATTTTCAGTTTTGCGAAGAAGCTGAAGTGTGGTGGAATGTTTAGCGCGAAATCCAAATTGTTCGGGCATGAATTTCATGCGAGCGAGTCAAATGATACTATTGTGTTTATGAGGTATTCTAGTAGCGATGTTTGGGAGGGTAGGGAAGGGTCTCTTGATGTTTGGGGATATGTCCTGTTGGAATTGTAAGGGTTTCGGGGTGGTTGCGTTTGCCTCTGAGCAGCAAAAGATTCTGGCACGTTTGAAGGAGCACGCATTTGTTGGTGGTTTTGAGCGGCTCTAGGTTGGGAGTATCTCTGTGGGTTTCCCGACCTGAGTCGCTCCAGCTGCTGCCTGTACACAGGGCAGGCTTTGTAGCGTGCCCCATGGCCCATTTGGAAACATAATGAGCACTTCCTTTGTTCCAGAGGTCGCTGACAAAGACGCGACTCATGGTACTGTGCACACTTTGAGCACACAGGTTTCGAGGCAGTGCAACGCCGTTCGGAATGCCCTAATCTTTGGCACCTGCCACATTGCTGCACTATTGGAGGAGGCTGGTAATCCTCGACTCTTACCCTGCAGTGACATGCATGGGTAATTTTGAGGAGCCGTTCCCTGTCATCGGGGTTTTTGACTTCCACCAGATATATAGGAAGTAGAGGACGGTCTCTTGACAGTCGCCTCAGTTGGACCACTCTTATAACCTGTACACCAGCACTTGTCAGCTCCGATGCCAACAGGGCGCTGATGACCTAGAAGTTGAGCGCCCTTAAACCAAATCCAATAGATCCGATGCCAACATGTTCTCAACCTGATTCAAAGGCAGCTGTTTCACAACCAGACGATAAGTTCGGTCGTCCTCTCTCTGTGTCAGGTTATAAGACCATTTCTTCTCATTCAGAAGATCACACCATTTGGTGTAACTCTCAATGGAAGACGTGCGAATCATGAAATCCCCAGACACAGGTGCCACCTGTACAGAATAATCCTTATATTGTGGCCACTTAGCGTCAAAAATGTCCACTAGGGCAGCAAAATTTTCCTGTCCCCTATGCACATATATTGGCGCCCTCTGGGCTGCTTTTTCAGCATAGGACTGGGTGGATGATTGGTTTGTATGGGGTGGGCATGGGTTTTGAGAGGTGGATGGGGTTTGTGAGCTGTGGAGGGAGAATTGGGCTGTTGAGGTGGAAGGTTGATTTGACAAGGGAGGAAAAGATGAACTGGGAGTGAGACGATTGTTGGGGTTGGTAGAGAAGGAAGAGGGGGGCAATGGGATGTGTGATTGGTGTAGTGAGTGTGTAGAAGGAACATTAGAGGTGGGAAGGACTTGGGAAGGGGTAGCTGGGTGAGTAGGATTTGCAGAAACAGAAACTTTAGGATTTTGTGGAGTTGGAGTAGGACTTGGGTATGTGGCGAGGATTTGGTCTTGGGAAAAGCATAGTGGATGTGAAGGAACAGTGAAACTAGAAGAATCCTCAGGGTTAGATTGGAGTGGAAGAGAGTTGGTGGAGAGGTTAGGGGTAGGAAGGACTTTGGATGTGGGAGGTGGTTGAGTGGAGTTAGAGAAAGTGGAAGGAATAGGATTTGGTGGGGGTGGAGTAGGATTTGGGGATGTGGAGAGGATTTGTTCTTGGCAGATGAAGGATGGATGTGAAGGTGCAGGAGCAGAGGAGCTAGTAGAAGCTTCATGATTTGGTTGAAATGGGAGAGGGTTAGAGGAGATAGGGGGTGAGTTGGGGGATGTGTCAGTGTCAAACCCGGAGGCCGACCAGATACTTACATTCTTGTTCGTGAGGAAAATCCTTAGATTACGGTATTCCTCACGAGACGAGGCCCGTACCATTTGGACTCCGGAGTTCTTTTCACTGGTGCGATGAAGATTATGAGGGGCATACGTCCGGACAAACTCCCCCAGCAGGTCATCAAGCCGTCCCTGTTCCAGGGCAACAAAGAGCCAGGGGGGCAAGACAGCCCTGATGGTTCCAGAATGGCCGGGTTCCGCATCAGGTGTGATCGAAGAGGGGTTGTCAGGAGGTGGGGAAGGAGATTTGGTTATTGCCCTCGAACGGGACTTACGGTCAGCACATCTCTGCTCGAAGCCTTCTAGAAGAGGGCTTAGGTTTGGAAGAAGTTTGGAAGTGGAGGGGATTTGTGAGTCAGGTGAGGAAGGTGGAAGAGAGGTAGGTAGGTCAGAAGTGTGAGAAGTTAAGGCATCGGACTGGTTGGGGGTGTTAGGTTGGAGAGGAGTGAGTGAAACGTACTTATTTTCATGATGGGAGCAGGCCTAAGTGGCAATGGTTCTTCAGGGGATGAAAAGGTTGCAGAGGGTGTGGATGGGGAAGAGAAAGAGGATGAAGAGGGTACAGGTGAGGGAGTAGGGGATCTGGCACCACCGACCTCAGCCATGAGGTTTCTGGCAACAACCCTGCCCGGTGGAGCCGTCCCCGTAGGAGAATATACTACTGGCTTTCCACACTTCCCCATTGGAACCGTAAAAAGTCAGCAGAAGGAAAAGTATGGTCTAAGTCTTAGTAACAGTGAAGTACGTTGAGTGAATGACTAGCAATTTTTTTTTTTTTTTTTTTTTTACCGTGGAGGGGAAAAACCCGCTACAGGCGGAGGCCGACATGCTGAGGCCAACAGTGTGAAGGTCCCTGCGCCCTGAAGGGGGAGGGTTACTCACTAAAAAAACCCCTCCACGTGTTAGTTCGTACAATGCTAAAGTTTTCGTGCATCATTGTGCGTTAGTCGGGTCCCGCATAGCACCCCGGTTAGTAATTGAGAGCTTTAAGCTGGCATGAATTTCATGCGAGCGAGTCAAATGTTGCTTTTTGGTAATGCCCATGAAACCTGGACATGACCAAGAGAGATAAATGCATTGTTAAATTTGTGTTGATGTGAGACTCAATTACGCTTACTTATGATTAGGTTGCACAGGCATAGGCCTGTTAGTCATGATATAATTTGTGCAATGCTTAAGTCTAGGGTTGCACAGGTATTTACCTGCCAGTCGAAATTTTTTTTTTTTTTTTTTTTTTAACCGTGGAGGGGAAAAACCCGTTACAGGCGAAGGCCGACATGCTGAGGCCAACAGTGTGAGGGTCCCTGCGCCCTGAAGGGGGAGGGTTACTCACTAAAAAAACCCCTCCACGTGTTAGTTCGTAAAATGCTAAAGGTTTCGTGCATCATCGTGCATTAGTCAGGTCCCGCATAGCACCCCGGTTAGTAATTGAATGCTTTAAGCTGGCATGAATTTCATGCGAGCGAGTCAAATGTTGCTTTTTGGTAATGCCCATGAAACCTGGACATGACCAAGAGACTCATTGTTAAATTTGTGTTGATATTAGACGCAGTTACGCCTACTTATGATTAGGTTGCACAGGCATAGGCCTGTTAGTCAAGATGTAATTTGTGTGATGCTTAATTCTAGGGTTGCACAGGTATTTACCTGCCAGTCGTTATACTTTCTGCTAATTTTAGTGTTAGCATACCTGAGGTTATTCGTGCAATGTTTCAGCTTATATCTAGTGTTTCACAGGTGTTCACCTGCCAGTCGTTATAATATTTGCTAATGTTTGAGTTAGTGTAACTGAAGTTAATCGTGCAATATTTGAGCTTGTATCTAGCGATGCACAGGTGAAAACCTGCATGTCGTTGTGAGATAAGCTAATGTTAGTGTCAGAGTAAAAGGATATTTTCGTGCAATATTTAGGCTTATGTCTAGTGTTGCACAGGTATGTACCTGCAAGTCATTAGAATCAGCTAATGATCTGTGATTTTTACGCATGCTTAATATAAATGTTATCGTGCTAGATTTCTTCTTGTCTGCCCTAGGCAGGCAGGTCTTGTATAAGCGTTTGTCCTGGTCTCGCCGTGTCGTCGGAGTGTCCTACTCCATCATACGGTGGCCCGCTTTCACCGCGCACGGAGGACACTGGTGGGAGGCCCTAGTTCTCCCGGTCCGCCTCGGCATCGCCGAGGGCTTGTAGGGCTCTGTGGCAGGCTGCGGTCTATAACAGGGAATAAGGAAGGTTTAGTTGTGAGGTGAGAGGGAACAGTCCTCTGTCAGTTTCATTTAGTCCTGTAGTAGGTTGTTCAAGAATTCCTCTACTTCCGTGTTATTTGAAGTTAAATTTCTGTCGAAAAGCGCTAGCGGTCTAGCGTGTTTGTAAATTTCCATGGTATAGTTACCTAGGTTCGTTACTAAAGGGTTGTGATGTTTATGCAAGTGTTTATACGTATCGTGTGAGAGCTTTTTAATGAATTGCTCTATCGTGTGCATTTTTAATTCGTCGTGAAGTAAGTCCGCTGGTGCCGTGTAGGGCACTTTTGCTACCATTCGCAGTATTTTATTTTGTAGCCTTTGTAGGCGCATAATATGTGTTTTTGCGGCATAACCCCAAACCGGAGCAGCGTAAGTGAGTATAGGGCGGATAAGCGTCTTATATAATGTTAGTCCCATTTTGAGTTTTAGATGCGAGTTCATGTTTATAAGGGGATATAGTTTGCCTAATTGGGCGTTCGCTTTTCCCCTTATTTGGAATATATGCTGCTTCCATGTGAGTCCCTGGTCCATTTTAAGCCCTAACCAGGTGACTGTGTTTTTCCACTCAATGTTCTCTCCAAATATGGTGAGTGGTGGAAGCTGGTGTTTTCCTAGTCTATGGTTGACTCTTTTGGTGAATATGATAGCCTGCGTTTTCTTGGCATTCACCTTAATTCTCCATTTGGTGAACCAATCCTGTAGCTCGTTAAGGGCGTTTTGTAGCCTCCTGTGTATGAACTCGACTTTCCCCGATTGCGCTACGATTGCCGTGTCATCTGCATAGATGAATAAGTTCGTGTTGTGTGTTTTCGGGATATCGTTCATTGTTATATTAAAGATAATCGGCCCCAATATACTTCCTTGTGGGACTCCCGCTTTTATAGGGCGGGGTGAAGAGAGGTGGTTGTTAACTCTGGACTGGAATGTCCGATTGTGTAGATAGTTTGCGATTAGTTTAATTAGAGAGTCGTGTATATTTAGTGTTTTGAGCTTCTTGAGCAGGCCCGCGTGCCAAACTCTTTCGAACGCGCGTTCTACATCACGTAGCAGGGCGCCTGTCGATTTTCGGAAGTTGAACCCATGCGTGATGTGTTCAGTGGCTCTCAGTAGTTGGAGGGTTGTGGAATGGCGAGCGCGGAATCCGAATTGTTCATTTATAGTTATGTTTTGTTTGATTAGTTGTGCATTTAGGCGTTTTAGTATTACTTTTTCGAGTAGTTTTCCCAGTATGCTTAGTAGACTAATTGGTCTGTAGCTCTGTGGGTTCGAGAGGTCTTTGCCCTTCTTGGGAAAGTGTACGACTATAGCTGAGTTCCATCTGTCAGGGTAGTACCCTTTCTCTAGCACATAATTGAAGATTTTGGATAGTAGTTTGATGGCATCTTCGGGTAGGTTGGCTAAGGCTACCGCCGGGATGCTGTCTGGCCCAGGGGCCTTTCGTTTCGGTAAATGTTTAATGAGCCATTTGATTTCGCTGGGACATGTTTTTCTTATTTTATTGTGGGTTATTTGGTCTTTATATTCGCGCGTTTCTTCTTCGGTTTCGGCGGTGAATTGTGGGCAAGAGGGGGTGGTGTTTGGGGTTAATGTTTCTTGCAGTGCGTCCGCGAGTGCATTTGCTTTTTCTTTATCGGTGGTCGCTATGTTTTGATTTGTATGGAGTGGAGGGATTTGCACTTTATCGCGTGTTAGGCAGCGAGCTACTTTCCACACTGAGTCTCGTTCATAATCGAGATTCTCCAGTGTGTTCTGCCATTGCCTCGAGACGTGATTTGTGATCCTTTCGCTTACTATGCTATTTAGGTGTTTAACGTACTCGAGGTGCGTTAAGTGCCGCGTTTTTTGCCATTTGCGTCTGGCTCTGTTCCTTTCGGCTGTTAGAGAGGTTATGTCTTGTGGGAGTTTAGATTGATGTTGCCTAGGCCGGCTCATAGGCACTGAGGCAGCTGTGGCTATTTTTATGGCCTTTTCCAATTGGATGACCGCTTCGTTGGTGGCGTCGATTTTTTTTTTTTTTTTTTTTTTTTTTTTTTTTTTGTGGTGGGGAAAAAGGCTACTTACGCCCTAACCGCATGCATGCATGCGAGTGTAAGACTCCTACCCTGGCTTCGAACCCGGGCAGCCTACTCACTAAAAAACCCCACCGGAAGTCTTGAGTTCAAGGCCTCTATGCTGCAGTACCGCATAAAGCACCTGCGCATTCTGTGGTGAGAGATGGAAGCTGCCTGCCAGTGGCAGTAACAGCGAGTATTACTGATGTGCCGGAGGGCAAACATGACATAAGCCCTGAGTGCCCCCTGGTAGTAACTAATGGTGATGTGTAGGATAGTTGATGGTGTTCTTTTTGTGTTTCAGCCATTTGGCATCGTTAGGTGTAGATGGATGTGAGGGATGAGTGAATGAGCATGTTTTGTTTTAAAAATCCACCCAAAGGTTTCGTTTCTTGTCCTTAGCGTATTTTTTTTAATTATTATTTTTTTTTAATTTATATTGCGTCCTATAATCTATGCTAGTAGTATTTTAAGAAATGCTTATATAACTAGGTGCAGTTATGGTGATATTTATAAGATTTACAACTTGTAGAGATAACTTCTACTGTGTCATTTAATCTTAGTTACTAGGGTGTGATTAAGCCGGAGGCTTCGTCATTAATCGTGTACCTGATCTTGCCTGGTCGTATAAATGCACACATGGCGGACTTCTGAGGGCTTGAGTGCAAGTGTATGTTTTTATAGTGTTGTGTGTTTGTTGTGTGCTTCCCTTCATCCCCTAACCAGTAATTTCATGGTACTAAATTATTCAGGTATTCCTGTATGTTGAGTTCGGGTTCGCCTATACTTATAGTGCGATCGAACAATGATAGAGGGCGGAGGTGTTTGTCGCGAGTCATATCGTACTCCCCGAGCATTCGTATTTGCTCATTGTGGTTCTTATTCTTTTTGGCGTATAGGTTGCATGCCAGGTGTTTAATAAACTGCTCGATTGTGAGCATTTTCAGCTCTTCATGTAACTGGTACGTCGGAGCCTCTGGCGGTAGTTTAGCAATAATTCGCAGTATTCTATTTTGCATCGTTTGGAGGCGTTTTATGTGCATTTTTGCCGCATATCCCCATACCGGGGCGGCGTAAGTTAAGATGGGTCGGATCAGCGTCTTATAGAGCGTAAGTCCCATGCGTAACTTAAGGCTGCTGTTAAGATTTATGAGCGGGTACAGTCTGTTGAGTTGGCCATTGGCCTTTGCTCTGGCTGAGTTAATATGCTCTCTCCATGTGAGATATTCGTCCATCTTAACCCCTAGGTACGTGACGGATGTCTCCCACCCGATAGGTTCCTGATTTAGGGTGAGGGGTGGTAGGGCTCGCCTCCTTTGCCTGTGTAATTTTCGCCTGGTAAAAATGATTGCTTGGCTTTTTCTTGCATTTAGTTTTAACCGCCATTTCGTGAACCAGGGCTCCAATGTGTTTAGAGCATTCTGGAGCCGCAGGTGTATGATGCGTGGCTGAGTAGATTGCGTGGCCAGTGCCGTGTCGTCCGCGTATATGTATTTATCTACTCGTACTAGTGGTGGTAGATCATTGATATATATATTAAATAGTGTAGGTCCGAGTGAACTTCCTTGTGGGATTCCCGCGTTTATGGGGTGCAATGAGGATTCGGTATTCTCAATTGAGATTCTGAAACTCCTTCCACTGAGGTAATCTTTTATTAGGGCGACCATTGAATCTTGTACCCCTATGTGAATGAGTTTGTGGAGTAATCCTGCATGCCACACTTTATCGAAAGCGCGTTCTATGTCCAATAGGACCACGCCTGTCGATCGTTTAGTGTTAAATCCCCTGGTGATACTTTCGGTAAGCCTAAGTATCTGTAGGGTTGTAGAGTGGTTGGTCCTGAAGCCGTACTGGTCGTCAGTTATCACGTTGTTTTTGATTAGGAATGAGTTGAGGCGTTTAAGTATTATTTTCTCTAGCAGTTTACTTAGTGTGCTTAAGAGGCTAATTGGCCTGTGATTAGTAGGAATGGACCTATCTTTATGTTGCTTAGGAAACATAAGGATTCGTGCTTCCTTCCAGCGCTTTGGGAATTTTCCGTGTTCCAGCGCGTAGTTGAATATATCCGCCAGCACTTTTAAGGCTTTGGGCGGTAGATGTTTCAGGACTATATTGGGAATGTTGTCTGGTCCTGGTGCCTTGCGAGTAGGCAAGTGTGCTATTAGCCATTTAATTTCGCTTGCACTGGTCTTTCGAAGTTTGTTGTGCGTTGGAATATTCCCTATTTCAGCAATTTGGTCTTCCGTTGCTGTTGCGAACTGTCTGTCGCATGGTTCAGCATTCGGTTGGAATACCTGCTCTAGTGTGGTCGCGAAAGCTTCTGCTTTTTCTGCCGGTGTTTCGGCTATTTGCCCGTCAATATGTAGGGGCGGAATGTTTGTGCGAGTACGTGTCAGGCACTTCGCTATTCGCCACACTGTTCTGTTATGAGGATCAACGTCCTCCAGTGTGGCGTTCCATTGCTCCCTTATGTGTTCGGCCATTAGTATATCGGCCGCGACTTTGAGGTTGTCATATTCGTTGCGATGTATTTGGTTTCGCGTTCGCTGCCATTTGCGCCTGGCCCTGTTTCGGTCCTGCATTGCCTGTCTTACAGCCCGAGGGAACGGTGTGGTTGCCCTATTCGTTGGCCTAGTTAAGGGAACATGTTTTTCGGTCGCATGGTGAATAGTTCTGGTAATTATTTCTACGGCTTGCTCTTGAGTATCTTGTGAGCTAATGACAGGGTTGTTTTGTTCGAGTTGCGTTTCAACTAACGCTTCGAACTCGGGCCAGTTGGCGTGTTTGTAGTTGCGCCTAGGCTGCTCTGGTTTGAACATTACGGGCGCCGCGACCTCCATTATTACCGGTAAATGGTCTGATGTGAGGTCGTTTAGTACCGTAGTTTCGGTGTCATATGGTATTCCCTTTAGTAGGGCAATATCGAGGATGTCGGGCATTTGATTGGCCGCTCGTGGGATAAAGGTTGGCTCTTCTGGACCCGTTAGGAGGATGTTTTCCCGGTTGATAAAATTTAGTAGTTGGGTACCCTGCGGATTCGCTGTTCGACAGTTCCAAAGGTAATGCTTGGCATTGAAGGCGCCAGCCGCAATTACCTTGGTGTCCATTCGCATTATTTTGTCGACATCCTCAATATCAATATTCAGTGGAGGATTGTATACGGCTACTACCGTTACCGCGGCGCGGTGCAATTGCACATTTACCGCTGTGGCCTCCAACCGGTTTAATTCTGGCACTTGTTTCTGGTGGTGCTTGATAGTGTTCAGTATTATTACTGCCGTGCCTCCGCCTCTTCTATTTCGGTCATTGCGGTATATACTGTAACCCGGAATGGAGAAGCGGTCCAATGGTCCTAAATGTGCTTGGTTTAGAAGCGCAATTTGGATCGAGTTTCTTATCAGGAAGTCCGTTAATTCCTGACGTTTTCGTCTGATATTGTTGCAGTTCCAGTATAATACGTTTAGTGTAGATGTACTATCCATTACTGGTTGTGGGATGAAAGTACAAGGAGATATCTGGCAAGATAGTTAAAGAGGTAAAGTGGGTCTGCGTCTTGGATGTGTGATTAACTCCAGCAGCCATTTTGTGTGTTTAAGGAAGTTTTCGTAGCTTACTTCCCTGGAGACTCCTAGTGAAGCCAGAAGCTCCCTCAAGGCCATTCCATTTACAAAAGCCTCGCGAGTGGTGAGCGCTACTGGAGAGAAAATTGAATCCTCCAGCGGTGTTGGGGGTGCTTGTGTGTGTTGGTTGATTTGTGTTGTTGGGGTTCCTAGTGATTGGGGTGCGCTCTGGTGTGGCCAGGGTCTGCCCGGCGGTGACTCGGTCTTCCTGGCAGTAGAAGGGCGGGTTTCGGGGGCTGGCCTGTTGCGGCCGCGACGGTCCTGGATGAACCACCCTTCGTTATTAGTGGGAACAGCCTGAGTAGTGTTTTGCTGTCTCTGAGGTTGGGGACGGGGGCCCTATTTGGCTGTTCCCTTGGCCTTGAGTTAAGTGCCAGCTGGTAGACTGGGCAACCGCGCCATGTTGCCCCGTGGCCTGTGTGGTTGCACAGTGCGCACAGTCGTTCCTGAGGAGGAACTCTACATTGATAAGAGGGGTGAGGGCCTTTGCATTTGGCGCATACGTTAACTGGGGCCTGACACTCTAAGTGGGTATGGAATAGTTGCTGGCACTTTCTGCATTGTTTTGGTGCTGGAGTCGTCCTATAGTCCTCGACTTTAACCCTAAAATGCGCAAGGTACTTGAGGTCTTTAATCTTTCTGTTAGCTGGGGTGTCTGCTAGTTCTATTAAGTACATGGGGAGGAGGGCACGTGTCCTGTCACGCTTGTGCATTTGGACAGCCCTGATGACCTCAAGGTTGTGGGTGGCCAGTTCTAATTTTATGTGTTCTCCGGAGACTTCGGCATATACTCCTTTTATTACAAAACTAAGGGTCTTTTCTGTGGGCTCGGACATTAGGTGGAAATGTATATGCCTGGCTTTGAGGTGTTCTACAAAAGCATTGTAGTCCCTCCTCGAGAACAGCTTGACTTCATAGTCTCCGGAGCGCGGCGCGAATCTAACTGTGTATTTGTATAAATATTTGTGTGTGGTGTCGAAACTATGTGTAATCGTGTGTATTGGTGTTGTCTGGCGCTTGTGCACGAAGATTGGTGCCAAATCGGACCTGAACTCCGTGTATGTGTTGGTGTGGGTGGAACTTGCGCTAGCCTGTGCCTGTGCCTGTGCCGCTTGGGCGTAGTTCTCAGGGATCGGAGAGTGTGCTTTAGGGGTGGGGGATGGTCTCATGTCTGAAAGGTCGATGAGGTCTTGAGGTGGTGTGTGTGGAGATGGTTGTGTATGTGTGCGTGTGTGTGTTGTCTGTGCTTGTGTACATGTGTGTGTAGGTAGTGTTGGTGTGTGCATGGGTGTAGTTTGTGTTTGTGTGTGTGAAGGTGTAGTTTGTGTTTGTGCGCGTGTAGGCTTTGTTTGTGTGCGTGAGCGTGTAGACTGTGTTTGTGTGTGAGTAGGCTGTGTTTGTGTGTGAGTGGGTGTAGGCTGTGTTTGTGTGTGTATGGGTGTGGTCTGTGTTGGCGTGAGTGTAGGCTGTGTTTGTGTGTGTGTAGGGTGTGTCTGAGTGAGTGTAGGTTGTTTGTGTGAGTGTGTTTGCGCGTGTGTGGTTGACGCCTGTGTATGAGTGGGTGTGGGTATGCGTGTCCGTGTAAGTGTTCGATTGGGTGTGTTGGCGTCGGTGAGAGGGGGTTGATTGTGAGTTGTTGCCTGAGTTGGTGTAGGTATGAGTGGAAGTGTGGGGTTGAGTGTTGGTGTTGTGTCTTGTGTGGGCATGTTCATGATGTCCAACTCAGGAGTTCTGCTACGCTGTGATCGCGTGCATGGTCGTGTGTTTGTGGATGATGATGATGATGATGATGTGGGCGTGGGTGTTGATGGTTTGTCTTTAGTCATTTTCAGTGCCTTAGCCGTTACCGGCTTTTTGGTAGTTGATAGGGATGAGGGGGAGAGTCTAACAGTCTTCTTCACCATTGCCAGATATCTTCCGTCCTAGTGTTTTTAGTGTTCAGTTGATGGGGCTGAGTTTAAAGAACCTAACGTGTAGTGAGTATGGGAACCTAACGGGGGTCTACCTGGAGGAACTTTAGTAAGGGGAAGTGGTTTTAAGAGGAAAAGAGAAGAGTGTGGAAAGTCTAATGGGGGGCCTAACCGGGGAGCTTAAAAACTACTAGAAAAAGAGGAAAATATAGATAGTCGGAGAGAAAGAGGCAGCTAGCGATTGCTAAGAAGCGTGGCTAGCAGAGGACCTGAACCGGTTAAGGCGCCTAGATACCAGTCAGAGACTGTTGGCTGTGGTCGTGCTATCCCTCGTCTATCCTGCTTATTTATAGCTACCTGTCTTGTAGCGTCGTTGCAGCTTCCGGCAAGCGGCAGTTGAAGCGGTGATCCCCGATCGGCTTTGAGCGCGAGTGGCGGCCTGCGCACTGCGTTCTCTGAAGTTCGCTCGGATTCCCTGCTTCTCGCTTTACCAAAGCTTGAAGGGCTCTTCAAAGCAGCTGCAGACGATCTCGAAGTTCTCTCCTCTCGCTCCCCGTCGAAAATTAGGTGAAGGGACCAGTACTGTCAGCCAGTACGTACCGAGTAGAAAACACCCAGTCTAGTGTGGAGGTGGTTCACCGCTCCGTTGGAATCTGTGTTTTCTGAGTCGGTCGATTTCCAATTTTAAGGCTGGTTTCCAAGATGGACTAAACTGCAATCCAGCGTCCCGGTTCAGTGTACTCTACTCGGAGGAGATGGCCAGAGCCTCCTTAACCCTCCGTTCCCATAAACCGCTACATTTTGCCACAATGGTCGTTTCTTTGAAGTTAGCTCTGTGGTCTTTTTCAAAGCAGTGCTCCGTCAGCCCTGACTTTTCAGGCTGCATTATTCGTATGGACCGTTCGTGCTCCTTGACTCTGGTGGAAATGGTCCTGCCGGTTTACCCTATGCGCGGCGTCCCGCATTCACAGGGGATACGGTATACCCCTGGTACATTAAGGAGCAGTTTGTCCTTAACCGGCCTCACTAGGTGTTGGATCTTCAAAGGCGGCTTGTGGATGGTTCTGAAGTTGTGTTTAGCGAGAATTCTACTGATTCTGCCGGAAAGATTGCCAGTGTATGGGATGCAGGCAGTGGCGGTCGGTTGGTCTGGTGTTTGCTGAGTTTGTGGTTTTCCTCTCTTGGCCTTGGAGATAGAGGCATCAATATCCTCTACAGAATAGCCGTTTTGGCGGAAAGTGAGCCTCAGGTGCTGCAGCTCTTGTTTTAGGTGGCTGGGATCGGAGATCGACAGAGCTCTGTGGAACAGAGTGTTGAGAACTCCGACCCGTTGTGACTTATGATGGAAACTGCGAGCATTAAATAGAGGTCAGTATGTGTTTGTTTGCGGTATACTGCATGCCCCAGAGTACCGTTGTTGTTTCTGGAGACCAGGATGTCCAAAAATGGCAGATTTCCGTCCTTCTCAACTTCCATGGTGAACTGAATTTGGGGTCGGAGGCTGTTGAGGTGTGTGAGAAAGCTCGGCAAAGTTTCTCGTCCATGTGGCCATATGACGAATGTGTCGTCAACATACCGGTAGAAATGAGATGGCTTAAGTGGGGCTGTGGCCAGTATTTCGTGTTCCAGGTGTTCCATGTAGAAATTTGCTATTACTGGTGACAACAGAGAGCCCATTGCCACACCGTCTACCTGTTCATAAAATCTGCCACCAAACAGGAAGAAAGTGGACGTTAGAGTGTGCCGAAAGAGCTCGATGATGTCAGCCGGAAAGTGTTCCTTCAGAAGCTGGATGATTTCTTGTAGCGGTACCCTTGTAAAAAGAGATACCACGTCGAAGCTGACGAGAAGATCAGAAGGGCCAGTAGCGATGTTGTCCAAGCACTGTATGAACTGTGGGGAGTTCGTCACGTGGTGTGGGCAATCCCCTACCAGAGGTTGCAACAGACGCGCTAAGTGGCGTGCCAGCAGGTATGTAGGGCTGCCCGTGGCGTCAACAATGGGGCGTAAAGGGACGTCCATTTTGTGTATCTTGGGGAGGAAAGCTTCAAATCATATTATTATTATTATTATTATTATTATTATTATTATTATTATTATTATTATTATTATTATTATTATTATTATTATTATTATTATTATTATTATTATTATTATTATTATTATTATTATTATTATTATTATTATTATTATTATTATTATTATTATTATTATTATTATTATTATTATTATTATTATTATTATTATTATTATTATTATTATTATTATTACTATTATTATTATTATTATTATTATTATTATTATTATTATTATTATTATTATTATTATTATTATTATTATTATTATTATTATTATTATTATTATTATTATTATTATTATTATTATTATTATTATTATTATTATTATTATTATTATTATTATTATTATTATTATTATTATTATTATTATTATTATTATTATTGTCGTTGTCGTTGTTATTGTTGTTATTGTTGTTATTGTTGTTATTGTTGTTATTGTTGTTATTGTTGTTATTGTTGTTATTGTTGTTATTATTATTGTTATTATTGTTATTATTGTTATTAGTAGTATTATTATTATTATTATTATTATTATTATTATTATTATTATTATTATTATTATTATTATTATTATTATTATTATTATTATTATTATTATTATTATTATTATTATTATTATTATTATTATTATTATTATTATTATTATTATTATTATTATTATTATTTATTACAGTTTCACGGGCGATCAGCCGTGTGAGGTTTGAAAATATTGAGCTTTCGGCCATTCTAAACTCCATGGCCTTCATCAGAATGAAAATGTCCGTTAAGGCTCCAGAGGCAGTTCGAGTCGAGTGGGGAAGCTATTCCCCCACCCGAGTGTCTTTACCGCAGTACCTAGCCGTTATACGGCTTAACCTGCGCGATAGTATGATGTTTTGGTCTACAGGGATTTAATACTTCTGGGAATTTTTTTTTTTTTTTTTTTTTTTTTTTTTTTTTTTTTTTACCGTGGAGGGGAAAAACCCGTTACAGGCGGAGGCCGACATGCTGAGGCCAACAGTGTGAGGGTCCCTGCGCCCTGAAGGGGGAGGGTTACTCACTAAAAAACCCCTCCATGTGTTAGTTCGTACAATGCTAAGGTTTCGTGCATCATCGTGCGTTAGTCGGGTCCCGCATAGCACCCCGGTTAGTAATTGAAAGCTTTAAGCTGGCATGAGTTCATGCGAGCGAGTCAATTGTTGCTTTTTGGTAATGCCCATGAAACCTGGACATGACCAAGAGAGATAAATGCATTGTTAAATTTGTATTGATATTAGTCGCAGTTACGCTTACTTATGATTAGGTTGCACAGGCATAGACCTGTTAGTCAAGATGTAATTTGTGTGGTGCTTAATTCTAGGGTTGCACAGGTATTTACCTGCCAGTCGTTATACTATCTGCTAATGTTAGTGTTAGCATACCTGAGGTTATTCGTGCAATGTTTCAGCTTATATCTAGTGTTTCACAGGTGTTTACCTGCCAGTCGTTATAATATTTGCTAATGTTAGAGTTAGTGTAACTGAAGTTGATCGTGCAATATTTGAGCTTATATCTAGCGATGCACAGGTGAAACCTGCAAGTCGTTGTGAGATAAGCTAATGTTAGTGTTGGAGTGAAAAGATATTTTCGTGCAATAATTAGGCTTATGTCTAGTGTTGCACAGGTATGTACCTGCAAGTCGTTAGAATCAGCTAATGGTCTGTGATTTTTTTTTTACGCATGCTTGATATAAATGTTATCGTGCTAGATTTCTTCTTGTCTGCCCTAGGCAGGCAGGTCTTGTATAAGCGTTTGTCCTGGTCTCGCCGTGTCGTCGGAGTGTCCTACTCCATCATACGGTGGCCCGCTTTCACCGCGCACGTAGGACACTGGTGGGAGGCCCTAGTTCTCCCGATCCGCCTCGGCATTGCCGAGGGCTTGTAGGGCTCTGTGGCAGGCTGCGGTCTGAAACAGGGAATAAGGAAGGTTTAGTTGTGAGGTGAGAGGGAACAGTCCTCTGTCAGAGTTTCGTTTAGTCGTGTAGTAGGTTGTTCAAGAATTCCTCTACTTCCGTGTTATTTGAAGTTAAATTTCTGTCGAAAAGCGCTAGCGGTCTAGCGTGTTTGTAAATTTCCATGGTATAGTTACCTAGGTTCGTTACTAAAGGGTTGTGATGTTTATGCAAGTGTTTATACGTATCGTGTGAGAGCTTTTTAATGAATTGCTCTATCGTGTGCATTTTTAATTCGTCGTGAAGTAAGTCCGCTGGTGCCGTGTAGGGCACTTTTGCTACCATTCGCAGTATTTTATTTTGTAGCCTTTGTAGGCGCATAATATGTGTTTTTGCGGCATATCCCCAAACCGGAGCAGCGTAAGTGAGTATAGGGCGGATAAGCGTCTTATATAATGTTAGTCCCATTTTGAGTTTTAGATGCGAGTTCATGTTTATAAGGGGATATAGTTTGCCTAATTGGGCGTTCGCTTTTCCCCTTATTTGGAATATATGCTGCTTCCATGTGAGTCCCTGGTCCATTTTAAGCCCTAACCAGGTGACTGTGTTTTTCCACTCAATGTTCTCTCCAAATATGGTGAGTGGTGGAAGCTGGTGTTTTCCTAGTCTATGGTTGACTCTTTTGGTGAATATGATGGCCTGTGTTTTCTTGGCATTCACCTTAATTCTCCATTTGGTGAACCAATCCTGTAGCTCGTTAAGGGCGTTTTGTAGCCTCCTGTGTATGAACTCGACTTTCCCCGATTGCGCTACGATTGCCGTGTCATCTGCATAGATGAATAAGTTCGTGTTGTGTGTTTTCGGGATATCGTTCATTGTTATATTAAAGATAATCGGCCCCAATATACTTCCTTGTGGGACTCCCGCTTTTATAGGGCGGGGTGAAGAGAGGTGGTTGTTAACTCTGGACTGGAATGTCCGATTGTGTAGATAGTTTGCGATTAGTTTAATTAGAGAGTCGTGTATATTTAGTGTTTTGAGCTTCTTGAGCAGGCCCGCGTGCCAAACTCTGTCGAACGCGCGTTCTACATCAAGTAGCAGTGCGCCTGTCGATTTTCGGAAGTTGAACCCATGCGTGATGTGTTCAGTGGCTCTCAGTAGTTGGAGGGTTGTGGAATGGCGAGCGCGGAATCCGAATTGTTCATTTATAGTTATGGTTTGTTTGATTAGTTGTGCATTTAGGCGTTTTAGTATTACTTTTTCGAGTAGTTTTCCCAGTATGCTTAGTAGACTAATTGGTCTGTAGCTCTGTGGGTTCGAGAGGTCTTTGCCCTTCTTGGGAAAGTGTACGACTATAGCTGAGTTCCATCTGTCAGGGTAGTACCCTTTCTCTAGCACATAATTGAAGATTTTGGATAGTAGTTTGATGGCATCTTCGGGTAGGTTGGCTAAGGCTACCGCCGGGATGCTGTCTGGCCCAGGGGCCTTTCGTTTCGGTAAATGTTTAATGAGCCATTTGATTTCGCTGGGACATGTTTTTCTTATTTTATTGTGAGCTATTTGGTCTTTATATTCGCGCGTTTCTTCTTCGGTTTCGGCGGTGAATTGTGGGCAAGAGGGGGTGGTGTTTGGGGTTAATGTTTCTTGCAGTGCGTCCGCGAGTGCATTTGCTTTTTCTTTATCGGTGGTCGCTATGGTTTGATTTGTATAGAGTGGAGGGATTTGCACTTTATCGCGTGTTAGGCAGCGAGCTACTTTCCACACTGAGTCTCGTTCATAATCGAGATTCTCCAGTGTGTTCTGCCATTGCCTCGAGACGTGATTTGCGATCCTTTCGCTTACTATGCTATTTAGGTGTTTAACGTACTCGAGGTGTGTTAAGTGCCGCGTTTTTTGCCATTTGCGTCTGGCTCTGTTCCTTTCGGCTGTTAGAGAGGTTATGTCTTGTGGGAGTTTAGATTGATGTTGCCTAGGCCGGCTCATAGGCACTGAGGCAGCTGTGGCTATTTTTATGGCCTTTTCCAATTGGATGACCGCTTCGTTGGTGCTTTCGTTAGTGTTTAATGGGAGAGTGGGCAAGTTTTTGCTTACAGTGTCTTCAAATTTGTCCCAGTTCGCTCTGTTATAGTTTGAGCGTATAATTGGCGGGATTAGAGCTGCATTGCCCTCTAGTGTAATTATGAGGGGCAGATGGTCGGATGACAGGTCATTCATAACTTTGAGATGTGTTCTGCGTGTTATGTTTTTGGACAGGGCTAGATCTAGCACGTCAGATCTGTGTGTCCTGCAATATGGAACGTAAGTATGTTCCTCTGGAGTATGGATTAAGAGGTCCGAGTTGTTTTCGAGGTGTAATAAAGCTCGTCCCTCTTTATTTGTCTCGTTGCATGCCCAAATTTGGTGTTTCGCATTGAGATCACCGGCAATTAGGGTCCTATTGTGCTGCTGCGTTAAGTCCGTTATATCGGATGTTATTAAAGTACCTGGGGGGGGCATAGGCCGCCGTTATGAGCACTTTGTTGTTGTCGAGTGTAATTAGTACGCTGGTGGTTTCCAAGTTTTGGAGTTGCGCAGGGGGGGCCAGGTCGTGTTGTATATCGTGTTTAATAATGACCGCGGTGCCACCCCCGCGCCCGTCTCTGTCTGTTCGGTGTGTCGTGTATCCGGGGATGTTGAATCTATGGTTGTCTTTGAAGAGAGTTTCTGTGATAAGGGCTATATGAATATTGTTACGGGAGAGGAATTCCTTGAACTCTGTCTTTTTGCGTCTAAGTCCCCTAGCGTTCCATGTCATGATGTTTAAATAGTTTTTATAGGCCATCTTGATACTTAGATGAATCCAGGTGTCACCAGCAGCTGCAAGAAGTCTCTATACGACGCTAGTATGGAGCGGACCTCCGACAATTCCGCTTCCATCAGCAACCCGAAGATGTGCCCCGCTGTCTCCCTCAGGTCGCCGTCTTCCATGCCGGTGCTAAGTACACGCCGGTACAGTTGCCTCTGGTGGTGTAGTCGTGGGTCTCGGGTCTCTCGGGGTCGTCTCTGTTGATCTGGCCGGTCCCTCCGTGCCATGCGCGGCACTCCACGGGGCTGGCGGGGCGTCCTGGAACATGACGGTTCCTCAGCGACCGTAGCTTGTGCCACAACCTCAGCCACACTTGGCACTGGTGGAGCCCGCTCGGGCAATACTCCCCGCGCCCGGCTTCCAGCTCCCACGGCCGCGTGTCTACCAGTCCCCTGGAGGGTACGTGCCGCCGCCACATGGCGCTGGTATTCGGGGCAAACCCGGTACCTGGCCCCGTGGCCCTGGCGCAGGCATAGCGCGCACGTTCTCAGGGGGGGCGGAACATCACAGCCACGAGAATCGTGGTCACCGGTGCACTTGGAGCACACCCTAACCGCGGCCGAGCACCTCGCCTCTGTGTGCCTGAGCTGTTGGCACTTACTACACTGGACCGGTATGACCGGTCGCCTGTACATCTCCACCTTCACTCGAAAGTGGAGTATACATTCGACCTGCCTTAGTCGGTCCAGGTCGTCCGCCGTCGCCAGGTCCACCAGATAGAACGGAAGAGGTGTTCTGGCCTGGTCGTAACGCCTAAGTTGCGTTACACGCAGCACTGAAAAGTGCGCGGCACGCAACTCAGCCTTAATGGCCTCCTCCGCCCCATCATAGTAGACGTGCTTTATCACGGCACGGAAGGATTGCTGCTCGTCCTGCTGCCTCGTGAGCTGAATGTTGAGTCCCTTCTGCCGCAGAAAGGCACACATGTGTGCATAGTCCACGGGGGACGACATGCGCACCAGGAAGTCCCGCGACAGCGGGGCCCTGGTCACTGTGTAGCCTTCATTGGCATATTGGGAGTCAAACTCGTGCAGGGTCTGAAACAGCGTGACGTGGTGTTTAGACACGTAGATTGGCGCTTGCATCCTGGGTGCTTGGAGGGGGGCAGTAGGGGCAGGAACCGCAACCGGGTCTGGTCTGGAGGAGGGGCCGGCTACGGGGCTTACGGAAGGGGCCAAGGGAGCAGGTTGCTGGTTTGACTGAGGTGGTGGTGTGGAGTGGTTAGAGCCAGGAGGGGAGACGAGAGGAGGCGGGGTAGGGGGCAGAGAGGGGACTGACACGGCGGAAGAGGAGCGGGATCTAGGGAGGGGGGTATTCAGGGCAGACGGATTCGGTGTGGGAGTCCGGCCGAGCTCAGGCGTCGCGGCAGGGCCGTTTACCGCCTGGGCTGCGGCTGGGGGGATCACGGACGGTGTCACTGGGTGGGAAGTAGGGATGGGGTTAGGTGGGGGAGATTCAGGGGCTGAGGGGCCACCAACGTCCAATTGTCGCTTAGTGACCCTTTCACGGGTCGTGCGCATCTCACCAGGAGATCGTTTCACTGAGGACTTCTTGGACTTGGTCATACTGGGATGGAGAGATGGAAGTTATAGAGTGGAGAACAGTAGATAAATAAACTATATGCCTTAACAATCCCTAACTTGACCTCGGAAGAGTTTCGGAAAAGAAGAAGTAAAAGCCTAGAGGGGACCTAACGGGGAGCTTAAAAACTAAATAGTAAAGAGGAAAATAGTTGAGTAGAAGAGAAAGAGCAGTTAGTGGGCGCTAAAAAGCCCGGAGTACAGAGGTCCTGCCCTAAGGCGCCTAGATTCCAGTCAGGTGACTGTTGGCTACAGACTTGTACTTCTACCCAGCTAAACTGTTGGTGTGCCTGCACAGGCGGGTTCTAGCTGGCGGGAACTGAAGCTGCAATCGCCGGGCGTCTGGGAGCGTGAGTGGTGGCCTGCGCACTACGCTTGCTGGACTGGAAGATCACTCGGAATCCCTTCTTCACGCTTTTAAGCAAGCTTGGAGGGCTCTTCAAAGCAGCTGCAGACGATCTCGAAGTTCCTACGTCGTGTGTGTGAGTTTTGCTCCTGGGAATGTTTAGTGGAATCAGGGGTGTTTATAGGGGCAAGATGCATGGTTGGTAGGGATTGGTCCGTGAGCGGGCAGTGCTCCTACATGCTGATTGGCTGGTTAGTCAATTAGGTGACGCGCTAATCCCCTCCAGGAGTCCAGGAGTGATTACGAGTCGCCTGGGTTAACCCAGGCGGATGGTAAGGTGGCCACGGTACCTATCCGTTTAATTACGGATTTACGCGTGAGGTAGTAAAGGTTGTCAATGTGTTACAAACTTTTGTGTTTTTGTAATGTCTGATGGTGCAGGGTGGGTTCCTATATTGTCACTGGCGGCGGGATCTGTCAGATCTTGAATGTCTAGCCATCCAAGCGACCATTGCCCTACTGATTACTTCGTCAGCCAAGGAGCCGTCGAGCAATGCAGTGCTAGTGACAGGAAACCGAGAGGAATAGGTGATAGGTGTGGTGGTGCCAACTGTGGTTACATTTGGCGGATGGTGAAGGGAAAGCGGTACCTACAAGCCAAGGGCGTCCTTGGGTAGACGGTAGCTCTGTCTCCGCATAGGGAGGCGATGGTCCTATTGCCCCAGGGCGTTCACCAGCTGGTTTGTGTGAGGTGTGAGTTTGGCATACATGTTAGGTGGGAGGGGGTTGCGTTGCCCTGGCCAATGAGCGGGTGACGATTTGTGATTGGGCCTGCTGTTTCGGGCTATGTTTGTCACCGGCCACAGTGTTTTCTTGAGGGTCAGCACTTGGTCCAGAATCACTATAGTTGCTGTTGTGAATGTGTTTGATCTGGGGCGAGAGGCGACAGAGAACTTCGAGATCGTCTGCAGCTGCTTTGAAGAGCCCTCCAAGCTTGCTTAAAAGCGTGAAGAAGGGATTCCGAGTGATCTTCCAGTCCAGCGAGCGTAGTGCGCAGGCCGCCACTCACGCTCCCAGACGCCCGGCGATTGCAGCTTCAGTTCCCGCCAGCTAGAACCCGCCTGTGCAGGCACACTAACAGCTTAGCTGGGTAGAAGTACAAGTCTGTAGCCAACAGTCACCTGACTGGAATCTAGGCGTCTTAGGGCAGGACCTCTGTACTTCGGGCTTTTTAGCGCCCACTAACTGCTCTTTCTCTTCTACTCAACTATTTTCCTCTTTACTATTTAGTTTTTAAGCTCCCCGTTAGGTCCCCTCTAGGCTTTTACTTCTTCTTTTCCGAAACTCTTCCGAGGTCAAGTTAGGGATTGTTAAGGCATATAGTTTATTTATCTACTGTTCTCCACTCTATAACTTCCACCTCTCCATCCCAGTATGACCAAGTCCAAGAAGTCCTCAGTGAAACGATCTCCTGGCGAGATGCGCACGACCCGTGGAAGGGTCACTAAGCGACAATTGGACGTTGGTGGCCGCTCAGCCCCTGAATCTCCCCCACCTAACCCCATCCCTACTTCCCACCCAGTGACACCGTCCGTGATCCCCCCAGTCGCAGCCCAGGCGGTAAACGGCCCTGCCGCGACGCCTGAGCTCGGCCGGACTCCCACACCGAATCCGTCTGCCCCGAATACCCCCCTCCCTAAATCCCGCTCCTCTTCCGCCGCGTCAGTCCCCACTCTGCCCCCTACTCCGCCTCCTCTCGTCTCCCCTCCTGGCTCTAACCACTCCACACCACCACCTCAGTCAATCCAACAACCTGCTCCCTTGGCCCCTTCCGTTAGCCCCGTAGCCGGCCCCTCCTCCAGACCAGACCCGGTTGCGGTTCCTGCCCCTACTGCCCCCCCCCCAAGCACCCAGGATGCATGCGCCAATCTACGTCTCTAAACACCACGTCACGCTGTTTCAGACCCTGCAAGAGTTTGACTCCCAATATGCCAATGAGGGCTACACAGTGACCAGGGCCCCGCTGTCGCGGGACTTCCTGGTGCGCATGTCGTCCCCCGTGGACTATGCACACATGTGTGCCTTTCTGCGGCAGAAGGGACTCAACATTCAGCTCACGAGGCAGCAGGACGAGCAGCAATCCTTCCGTGCCGTGATAAAGCACGTCTACTATGATGGGGCGGAGGAGGCCATTAAGGCTGAGTTGCGTGCCGCGCACTTTTCAGTGCTGCGTGTAACGCAACTTAGGCATTACGACCAGGCCAGAACACCTCTTCCGTTCTATCTGGTGGACCTGGCGACGGCGGACGACCTGGACCGACTAGGGCAGGTTGAATGTATACTCCCTTTCGAGTGAAGGTGGAGATGTACAGGCGACCGGTCATACCGGTCCAGTGTAGTAAGTGCCAACAGCTCAGGCACACAGAGGCGAGGTGCTCGGCCGCGGTTAGGGTGTGCTCCAAGTGCACCGGTGACCACGATTCTCATGGCTGCGATGTTCCGCCCCCCTCCCCCTGAGAACGTGCGCGTTATGCCTGCGCCAGGGCCACGGGGCCAGGTACCGGGCTTGCCCCGAATACCAGCGCCATGTGGCGGCGGCACGTAACCTCCAGGGGACTGGTAGACGCGCGGCTGTGGGATCTGGAAGCCGGGCGCGGGCAGTATTGCCTGAGCGGGCTCCACCAGTGCCTAGTGTGGCTGAGGTTGTGGCACAAGCTACGGTCGCTGAGGAACCGTCAAGTTCCAGGACGCCCCGCCAGCCCCGTGGAGTGCCGCGCATGGCACGGAGGGACCGGCCAGATCTACAGAGACGACCCCGAGAGACCCGAGACCCACGACTACACCACCAGAGACAGATGTACCGGCGCGTCCTTAGCACCGGCATGGTAGACGGCGACCTGAGGGAGACAGCGGGGCACATCCTCGGGTTACTGATGGAAGCGGAATTGTCGGAGGTCTGCTCCATACTAGCGTCGTATAGAGACTTCTTCCAACTGCTGGTGACACCTGGTTTCATCTAAGTATCAAGATGGACTATAAAAATTATCTAAACATCATGACATGGAACGCTAGGGGACTTAGACGCAAAAAGACAGAGTTCAAGGAATTCCTCTCCCGTAACAATATTCATATAGCCCTTATCACAGAAACTCTCCTTAAAGACAACCATAGATTCAACATTCCCGGATACACGACACACCGAACAGACAGAGACGGGCGTGGGGGTGGCGCCGCGGTCATTATTAAACACGATATACAACACGACCTGACCCCCCCTGCGCAAATCCAAAATTTGGAAACCACCAGCGTACTAATTACACTCGACAACAACAAAGTGCTCATAACGGCGGCCTATGCCCCCCCCCAGGTACTTTAATAACATCCGATATAACGGACTTAACGCAGCAGCACAATAGGGCCTTAATTGCCGGTGATCTCAATGCGAAACACCAAATTTGGGGATGCAACGAGACAAATAAAGAGGGACGAGCTTTATTACACCTCGAAAACAACTCGGACCTCTTAATCCATACTCCAGAGGAACATACTTACGTTCCATATTGCAGGACACAAAGATCTGACGTGCTAGATCTAGCCCTGTCCAAAAACATAACACGCAGAACACATCTCAAAGTTATGAATGAGCTGTCATCCGACCATCTGCCCCTCATAATTACACTAGAGGGCAATGCAGCTCTAATCCCGCCACTTATACGCCCAAACTATAACAGAGCGAACTGGGACAAATTTGCAGACACTGTAAGCAAATACTTGCCCACTGTCCCATTAAACACTAACGAAAGCACCAACGAAGCGGTCATCCAATTGGAAAAGGCCATAAAAATAGCCACAGCTGCCTCTGTGCCTATGAGCCAGCCAAGGCAACATCAAACTAAACTCCCACAAGACATAACCTCTCTAACAGCCGAAAGGAACAGAGTCAGACTCAAATGACAAAAAACGCGGCACTTAACACACCTCGAGTACGTTAAACACCTAAATAGCCCAGTAAGCGAAAGGATCGCAAATCACGTCTCGAGGCAATGGCAGAACACACTGGAGAATCTCGATTATGAACGAGACTCAGTGTGGAAAGTAGCTCGCTGCCTAACACGCGATAAAGTGCAAATCCCTCCACTCCATACAAATCAAAACATAGCGAGCACCGATAAAGAACGCACTAAACGGACGCACTACAAGAAACATTAACCCCAAACACCACTCCCTCTTGCCCACAATTCACCGCCGAAACCGAAGAAGAAACGCGCGAATATAAAGACCAAATAACTCACAATAAAATAAGAAAAACATGTCCCAGCGAAATCAAATGGCTCATTAAACATTTACCGAAACGATAGTCCCCTGGACCAGACAGCAGTGGCGGCTCGCAGTCAACATTTTAGAGTAGGCAAAGTGTAACAGTAACAAACAACAACAAAAACAACAACAACAACAACAACAACAATAATAATAATAATAATAATAATAATAATAATAATAATAATAATAATAATAATAATAATAATAATAATAATAATAATAATAATAATAATAATAATAATAATAATAATAATAATAATAATAATAATAATAATAATAATAATAATAATAATAATAATAACAATAACAATAACAATAACAATAACAATAACAATAACAATAACAATAACAATAACAATAACAATAACAATAACAATAACAATAACAATAACAATAACAATAACAATAACAATAACAATAACAATAACAATAACAATAACAATAACAATAACAATAACAATAACAATAACAATAACAATAACAATAACAATAACAATAACAATAACAATAACAATAACAATAACAATAACAATAACAATAACAATAATAATAATAATAATAATAATAATAATAATAATAATAATAATAATAATAATAATAATAATAATAATAATAATAATAATAATAATAATAATAATAATAATAATAAACCCCGTTTATCCGAAATATAGGGGGCGAAGTCATTGCGGATAACGCAAACAATATATTGTTTGGTTGTTTAATAAGAGCAGAGTGAATGAGTGTGACTTACTGACGAATTACCGCCAAAACTAAAATCACGAGTGTCGGCAGACTTTTTTCCAGGGGGGGGCACATGTTGGAAATTTGTAATCATATAATATTAAATCATTATTTTACTGTCAAAATTTATAGTATTTGTTGCAGATAGCCGTATTAATTTGTGCTAAACAAAAATTGTTCTTTACATCAAAATTAAAATAATAGTTTAAAAGTCAGTAACTGACTGCACATTAAGTTCACCAACTTCCAAGGGGGGGGCCATGGCACCCCTTGCCCCCGTTTCGCTACGCCCATGACTAAAATAGATTAAGAAATTGAAAAATTGTCTGACTGCAGCTTTGTGTTAAATAGCTAAAACACTCCTCTTTTCATTGTCAGTGCGCTGCGAAAGCGAAATTTGTAATAGTTCACTAATTAAGTCGGTCATACTGGTATTACACAGAGATGACGACAGATGCAGATCTCTGAGATCTTCGTTCGTGGAGTATGGCTGTTCGGAAAATGTCGCATAATTTCGGATTTGGGCCGGCAAGTGTTCGGACTGCTGGCAGACGCGTCTACGCATGCTCGGAGTGCATATACAGACCGAATGTTTCCTTATCCCTGTTCAAGGGCCTCGTACTGAGGAAATGGGGCCGGGCAGGCAGAGGTTAAGCTAGCCTGCTCTCCACTACCCAGGTTCCATGCGTATCATTTCTGCCGCGCGTTTCAAACACACAGCGCAGTTTTGATGAATCGGAATTGAGATTAAAGGATTTGACCATGCGCTGGTCATTATAACCGAGAAAACTTTTGTTGAACTGCAATTTAGGGGAAAATGACGGTTCAAATGATAAAATGCAGAATCATAGTTAAACATTATTTGTTGATGTATTACGATAGGGTAGGCAGTGCCTACCCTGCGTACCCTGAGGAGCCGCGCCTGCCAGACAGCATCCCGGCGCTATCCTTAGCTAACCTACCCGAAGATGCCATCAAACTACTATCCAAAATCTTCAATTATGTGCTAGAGAAAGGGTACTACCCTGACAGATGGAAGTCAGCTGTAGTCGTACACTTTCCCAAGAAGGGCAAAGACCTCTCGAACCCACAGAGCTACAGACCAATTAGTCTACTAAGCATACTGGGAAAACTACTCGAAAAAGTAATACTAAAACGCCTAAATGCACAACTAATCAAACAAAACATAACTATAAATGAACAATTCGGATTCCGCGCTCGCCATTCCACAACCCTCCAACTACTGAGAGCCACTGAACACATCACGCATGGGTTCAACTTCCGAAAATCGACAGGCGCACTGCTACTTGATGTAGAATGCGCGTTCGACAGAGTTTGGCACGCGGGCCTGCTCAAGAAGCTCAAAACACTAAATATACACGACTCGCTAATTAAACTCATCGCAAACTATCTACATAATCGGACATTCCAGTCCAAAGTTAACAACCACCTCTCTTCCCCCCGCCCTATAAAAGCGGGAGTCCCACAAGGAAGTATATTGGGGCCGATTTTCTTTAATATAACGATGAACGATATCCCGAAAACACCCAACACGAACTTATTCATCTATGCAGATGACACGGCAATCGTAGCGCAATCGGGGAAAGTCGAGTTCATACACAGGAGGCTACAAAACGCCCTTAACGAGCTACAGGATTGGTTCACCAAATGGAGAATTAAGGTGAATGCCAAGAAAACGCAGGCCATCATATTTACCAAAAGAGTCAACCATAGACTAGGAAAACACCAGCTTCCACCACTCACCATATTTGGAGAGAACATTGAGTGGAAAAACACAGTCACCTGGTTAGGGCTTAAAATGGACCAGGGACTCACATGGAAGCAGCATATATTCCAAATAAGGGGAAAAGCGAACGCCCAATTAGGCAAACTATATCCCCTTATAAACATGAACTCGCATCTAAAACTCAAAATGGGACTAACATTATATAAGACGCTTATCCGCCCTATACTCACTTACGCTGCTCCGGTTTGGGGATATGCCGCAAAAACACATATTATGCGCCTACAAAGGCTACAAAATAAAATACTGCGAATGGTAACAAAAGTGCCCTACACGGCACCAGCGGACTTACTTCACGACGAATTAAAAATGCACACGATAGAGCAATTCATTAAAAAGCTCTCACACGATACGTATAAACACTTGCATAAACATCACAACCCTTTAGTAACGAACCTAGGTAACTATACCATGGAAATTTACAAACACGCTAGACCGCTAGCGCTTTTCGACAGAAATTTAACTTCAAATAACACGGAAGTAGAGGAATTCTTGAACAACCTACTACACGACTAAACGAAACTCTGACAGAGGACTGTTCCCTCTCACCTCACAACTAAACCTTCCTTATTCCCTGTTTCAGACCGCAGCCTGCCACAGAGCCCTACAAGCCCTCGGCAATGCCGAGGCGGATCGGGAGAACTAGGGCCTCCCACCAGTGTCCTACGTGCGCGGTGAAAGCGGGCCACCGTATGATGGAGTAGGACACTCCGACGACACGGCGAGACCAGGACAAACGCTTATACAAGACCTGCCTGCCTAGGGCAGACAAGAAGAAATCTAGCACGATAACATTTATATCAAGCATGCGTAAAAAAAAAATCACAGACCATTAGCTGATTCTAACGACATGCAGGTACATACCTGTGCAACACTAGACATAAGCCTAATTATTGCACGAAAATATCTTTTCACTCCAACACTAACATTAGCTTATCTCACAACGACTTGCAGGTTTCACCTGTGCATCGCTAGATATAAGCTCAAATATTGCACGATCAACTTCAGTTACACTAACTCTAACATTAGCAAATATTATAACGACTGGCAGGTAAACACCTGTGAAACACTAGATATAAGCCGAAACATTGCACGAATAACCTCAGGTATGCTAACACTAACATTAGCAGGTAGTATAACGACTGGCAGGTAAATACCTGTGCAACACTAGAATTAAGCACCACACAAATTACATCTTGACTAACAGGCCTATGCCTGTGCAACCTAATCATAAGTAAGCGTAACTGCGTCTAATATCAATACAAATTTAACAATGCATTTATCTCTCTTGGTCATGTCCAGGTTTCATGGGCATTACCAAAAAGTAACAATTGACTCGCTCGCATGAACTCATGCCAGCTTAAAGCTTTCAAGTACTAACCGGGGTGCTATGCGGGACCCGACTAACGCACGATGATGCACGAAACCTTAGCATTGTACGAACTAACACGTGGAGGGGTTTTTCAGTGAGTAACCCTCCCCCTTCAGGGCGCAGGGACCCTCACACTGTTGGCCTCAGCATGTCGGCCTCCGCCTGTAACGGGTTTTTCCCCTTCCACGGTAAAAAAAAAAAAAAAAAAAAAAATTGCTAGTAGGCCCGACTTCGAGATCGTCTGCAGCTGCTTTGAAGAGCCCTCCAAGCTTTGGTAAAGCGAGAAGCAGGGAATCCGAGCGAACTTCAGAGAACGCAGTGCGCAGGCCGCCACTCGCGCTCAAAGCCGCCCGGGCATCACCGCTTCAACTGCCGCTTGCCGGCAGCTGCAACGACGCTACAAGACAGGTAACTATAAACAAGGATAGACGAGGGATAGCACGACCACAGCCAACAGTCTCTGACTGGTATCTAGGCGCCTTAACCGGTTCAGGTCCTCTGCTAGCCACGCTTTTTAGCACTCGCTAGCTGCCTCTTTCTCTCCGACTATCTATATTTTCCTCTTTTTCTAGTAGTTTTTAAGCTCCCCGGTTAGGCTCCCCACTAGACTTTCCACACTCTTCTCTTTTCCTCTTAAAGCCACTTCCCCGTACTAAAGTTCCTCCAGGTAGGTCCCCGTTAGATTCCCATACTCACTACACGTTAGGTTCTTTAACTCAGCCCCATCAACTGAACACTAAAAACACTAGGACGGAAGAAATCTGGCAATGGTGAAGAAGACTGTTAGACTCTCCCCCTCATCCCTGTCACCTACCAAAAAGCCGGTAACGGCTAAGGCACTGAAAATGACTAAAGACAAACCATCAACACCCACGCCCACATCATCATCATCATCATCATCATCCACAAACACACGACCATGCACGCGATCACAGCGTAGCAGAACTCCTGAGTTGGACATCATGAACATGCCCACACAAGACACAACACCAACACTCAACCCCACACTTCCACTCATACCTACACCAACTCAGGCAACAACTCACAATCAACCCCCTCTCACCGACGCCAACACACCCAATCGAACACTTACACGGACACGCATACCCACACCCACTCATACACAGGCGTCAACCACACACGCGCAAACACACTCACACAAACAACCTACACTCACTCAGACATACCCTACACACACAAACACAGCCTACACTCACGCCAACACAGACCACACCCATACACACACAAACACAGCCTACACCCACTCACACACAAACACAGCCTACTCACACACAAACACAGTCTGCACGCTCACGCACACAAACAAAGCCTACACGGGCACAAACACAAACTACACCTTCACACACAAACACAAACTACACCCATGCACACACCAACACTACCTACACACACATGTACACAAGCACAGACAACACACACACGCACACATACACAACCATCTCCACACACACCACCTCAAGACCTCATCGACCTTTCAGACATGAGACCATCCCCCACCCCTAAAGCACACTCTCCGATCCCTGAGACCTACGCCCAAGCGGCACAGGCTAGCGCAAGTTCCACACCAACACATACACGGAGTTCAGGTCCGATTTGGCACCAATCTTCGTGCACAAGCGCCAGACAACACCAATACACACGATTACCCATAGTTTCGACACCACACACAAATATTTATACAAATACACAGTTAGATTCGCGCCGCGCTCCGGAGACTATGAAGTCAAGCTGTTCTCGAGGAGGGACTACAATGCTTTTGTAGAACACCTCAAAGCCAGGCATATACATTTCCACCTAATGTCCGAGCCCACAGAAAAGACCCTTAGATTTGTAATAAAAGGCGTATATGCCGAAGTCTCCGGAGAACACATAAAATTAGAACTGGCCACCCACAACCTTGAGGTCATCAGGGCTGTCCAAATGCACAAGCGTGACAGGACACGTGCCCTCCTCCCCATGTACTTAATAGAACTAGCAGACACCCCAGCTAACAGAAAGATTAGAGACCTCAAGTACCTTGCGCATTTTAGGGTTAAAGTCGAGGACTATAGGACGACTCCAGCACCAAAACAATGCAGAAAGTGCCAGCAACTATTCCATACCCACTTAGAGTGTCAGGCCCCAGTTAACGTATGCGCCAAATGCAAAGACCCTCACCCCTCTTATCAATGTAGAGTTCCTCCTCAGGAACGACTGTGCGCACTGTGCAACCACACAGGCCACGGGGCAATATGGCGCGGTTGCCCAGTCTACCAGCTGGCACTTAACTCAAGGCCAAGGGAACAGCCAAATAGGGCCCCCCGTCCCCAACCTCAGAGACAGCAAAACACTACTCAGGCTGTTCCCACTAATAACGAAGGGTGGTTCATCCAGGACCGTCGCGGCCCCAACAGGCCAGCCCCTGAAACCCGCCCTTCTACTGCCAGGGATGACCGAGTCACCGCCGGGCAGACCCTGGCCACACCAGAGCGCACCCCAATCACCAGGGACCGCAATAACACAAAACAACTAACACACACACAAGCTCCCCCAACACCGCTGGAGGATTCAATTTTCTCTCCAGTAGCGCTCACCACTCGCGAAGCTTTTGTAAATGGAATGGCCTTGAGGGAGCTTCTGGCTTCACTAGGAGTCTCCAGGGAAGTAAGCTACGAAAACTTCCTTAAACACACAAAATGGCTGCTGGAGTTAATCACACACCAAGACGCAGACCCACTTTACCTCTTTAACTATCTTGCCAGATATCTCCTTGTACTTTCATCCCACAACCAGTAATGGATAGTACATCTACACTAAACGTATTATACTGGAACTGCAACAATATCAGACGAAAACGTCAGGAATTAACGGACTTCCTGATAAGAAACTCGATCCAAATTGCGCTTCTAAACCAAAAACATTTAGGACCATTGGACCGCTTCTCCATTCCGGGTTACAGTATATACCGCAATGACCAAAATAGAAGAGGCGGAGGCACGGCAGTAATAATACTGAACACTATCAAGCACCACCAGAAACAAGTGCCAGAATTAAACCGGTTGGAGGCAACAGCGGTAAATGTGCAATTGCACCGCGCCGCGGTAACGGTAGTAAACGTATACAACCCTCCACTGAATATTGATATTGAGGAAGTTGACAAAATAATGCGAATGGACGCCAAGGTAATTGCGGCTGGCGACTTCAATGGAACTGTCGAACAGCGAATCCGCAGGGTACCCAACTACTAAATTTTATCAACCGGGAAAACATCCTCCTAACGGGTCCAGAAGAGCCAACCTTTATCCCACGAGCGGCCAATGAAATGCCCGACATCCTCGATATTGCCCTACTAAAGGGAATACCATATGACACCGAAACTACGGTACTAAACGACCTCACATCAGACCATTTACCGGTAATAATGGAGGTCGCGGCGCCCGTAATGTTCAAACCAGAACAGCCTAGGCGCAACTACAAACACGCCAACTGGCCCGAGTTTGAAGCGTTAGTTCAAACGCAACTCGAACAAAACAACCCTGTCATTAGCTCACAAGATACTCAAGAGCAAGCCGTAGAAATAATTACCAGAACTATTCACCATGCGACCGAAAAACATGTTCCCTTAACTAGGCCAACGAATAGGGCAACCACGCAGTTCCCTCGGGCTGTAAGACAGGCAGGCAATGCAGGACCGAAATAGGGCCAGGCGCAAATGGCAGCGAACGCGAAACCAAATACATCGCAACGAATATGACAACATCAAGGTCGCGGCCGATATACTAATGGCCGAACACATAAGGGAGCAATGGAACGCCACACTGGAGGACGTTGATCCTCATAACAGAACAGTGTGGCGAATAGCGAAGTGCCTGACACGTACTCGCACAAACATTCCGCCCCTACATATTGACGGGCAAATAGCCGAAACACCGGCAGAAAAAGCAGAAGCTTTCGCGACCACACTAGAGCAGGTATTCCAACCGAATGCTGAACCATGCGACAGACAGTTCGCAACAGCAACGGAAGACCAAATTGCTGAAATAGGGAATATTCCAACGCACAACAAACTTCGAAAGACCAGTGCAAGCGAAATTAAATGGCTAATAGCACACTTGCCTACTCGCAAGGCTCCAGGACCAGACAACATTCCCAATATAGTCCTGAAACATCTACCGCCCAAAGCCTTAAAAGTGCTGGCGGATATATTCAACTACGCGCTGGAACACGGAAAATTCCCAAAGCGCTGGAAGGAAGCACGAATCCTTATGTTTCCTAAGCAACATAAAGATAGGTCCATTCCTACTAATCACAGGCCAATTAGCCTCTTAAGCACACTAAGTAAACTGCTAGAGAAAATAATACTTAAACGCCTCAACTCATTCGTAATCAAAAACAACGTGATAACTGACGACCAGTACGGCTTCAGGGCCAATCACTCTACAACCCTACAGATACTTAGGCTTACCGAAAGTATCACCAGGGGATTTAACACTAAACGATCGACAGGCGTGGTCCTATTGGACATAGAACGCGCTTTCGATAAAGTGTGGCATGCAGGATTACTCCACAAACTCATTCACATAGGGGTACAAGATTCAATGGTCGCCCTAATAAAAGATTACCTCAGTGGAAGGAGTTTCAGAATCTCAATTGATAATACCGAATCCTCATTGCACCCCATAAACGCGGGAGTCCCACAAGGAAGTTTACTCGGGCCTACACTATTTAATATATATATATATATATATATATATATATATATATATATATATATATATATATATATATATATATATATATATATATATATATATATATCAATGATCTACCACCACTAGTACGAGTAGATAAATACATATACGCGGACGACACGGCACTGGCCACGCAATCTACTCAGCCACGCATCATACACCTGCGGCTCCAGAATGCTCTAAACACAGTGGAGCCCTGGTTCACGAAATCGCGGTTAAAACTAAATGCAAGGAAAAGCCAAGCAATCATTTTTACCAGGCGAAAATTGTACAGGCAAAGGAGGCGAGCCCTCCCACCCCTCACCCTAAATCAGGAACCTATTGGGTGGGAGACATCCGTCACGTACCTAGGGGTTAAGATGGATGAATATCTCACATGGAGAGAGCATATTAACTCAGCCAGAGCAAAGGCCAATGGCCAACTCAACAGACTGTACCCGCTCATAAATCTTAACAGCAGCCTTAAGCTACGCATGGGACTTACGCTCTATAAGACGCTGATCCGATCCATCTTAACTTACGCCGCCCCGGTATGGGGATATGCGGCAAAATTGCACATAAAACGCCTCCAAACGATGCAAAATAGAATACTGCGAATTATTGCTAAACTACCGCCAGAGGCTCCGACGTACCAGTTACATGAAGAGCTAAAAATGCTCACAATCGAGCAGTTTATTAAACACCTGGCATGCAACCTATACGCCAAAAAGAATAAGAACCACAACGAGCAAATACGAATGCTCGGGGAGTATGATATGACTCGCGACAAACACCTCCGCCCTCTATCATTGTTCGATCGCACTATAAGCATAGGCGAACCTGAACTCAACATACAGAAATACCTGAATAATTTAGTGCCATGAAATTACTTGTTAGGGGATGAAGGGAAGCACACAACAAACACACAACACTATAAAAACATAAACTTACACTCAAGCCCTCACAAGTCCTTGTGCTACCTAACCAAGGCGGACCCCGGGAGACGAGGGCATCCCCGGTAGTGGCACAGGCTCGCTCCTGCACTTCAGGCAGACAGCCCGCCATGTGTGCACTTATACGACCAGGCAAGATCAGGTACACGATTAATGACTAAGCCTCCGGCTTAATCACACCCTAGTAACTAAGATTAAATGACACAGTAGAAGTTACCTCTACAAGTTGTAAATTTTATAAATATCTCCATAACTGCACCTAGTTATATAAGCATTTCTTAAAATACTACTAGCATAGATTATAGCACGCAATATAAATTAAAAAAAATAATAATAATAAAAAATTACGCTAAGGACAAGAAACGAAACCTTCGGGTGGAGTTTTAAAACAAAACATGCTCATTCACTCATCCCTCACATCCATCTACACCTAACGATGCCAAATGGCTGAAACACAAAAAGAACACCATCAACTATCATACACATCACCATTATTTACTACCAGGGGGGACTCAGGGCTTATGTCATGTTTGCCCTCCGGCACATCAGTAATACTCGCTGTTACTGCCACTGGCAGGCAGCTTCCATCTCTCACCACAGAATGCGCAGGTACTTTATGCGGTACTGCAGCATAGAGGCCTTGACCTCAAGACTTCCGGTGGGGTTTTTTAGTGAGTAGGCTGCCCGGGTTCGAAGTCAGGGTAGGAGTCTTACACTCGCATGCATGCATGCGGTTAGGGCGTAAGTAGCCTTTTTCCCCACCACAAAGAAAAAAAAATGCTAGTAGGCGGTGGATGATCGGGCGGAAGGTGGAGAGATCGTCTGCAGCTGCTTGAAGAGCCCTCCAAGCTTTGGTAAAGCGAGAAGCAGGGAATCCGAGCGAACTTCAGAGAACGCAGTGCGCAGGCCGCCACTCGCGCTCAAAGCCGCCCGGGCATCACCGCTTCAACTGCCGCTTGCCGGCAGCTGCAACGACGCTACAAGACAGGTAACTATAAACAAGGATAGACGAGGGATAGCACGACCACAGCCAACAGTCTCTGACTGGTATCTAGGCGCCTTAACCGGTTCAGGTCCTCTGCTAGCCACGCTTTTTAGCACTCGCTAGCTGCCTCTTTCTCTCCGACTATCTATATTTTCCTCTTTTTCTAGTAGTTTTTAAGCTCCCCGGTTAGGCCCCCCACTAGACTTTCCACACTCTTCTCTTTTCCTCTTAAAGCCACTTCCCCGTACTAAAGTTCCTCCAGGTAGGTCCCCGTTAGATTCCCATACTCACTACACGTTAGGTTCTTTAACTCAGCCCCATCAACTGAACACTAAAAACACTAGGACGGAAGATATCTGGCAATGGTGAAGAAGACTGTTAGACTCTCCCCCTCATCCCTGTCACCTACCAAAAAGCCGGTAACGGCTAAGGCACTGAAAATGACTAAAGACAAACCATCAACACCCACGCCCACATCATCATCATCATCATCATCATCATCCACAAACACACGACCATGCACGCGATCACAGCGTAGCAGAACTCCTGAGTTGGACATCATGAACATGCCCACACAAGACACAACACCAACACTCAACCCCACACTTCCACTCATACCTACACCAACTCAGGCAACAACTCACAATCAACCCTCTCTCACCGACGCCAACACACCCAATCGAACACTTATACGGACACGCATACCCACACCCACTCATACACACGCGTCAACCACACACGCGCAGACACACTCACACAAACAACCTACACTCACTCAGACACACCCTACACACACAAACACAGCCTACACTCACGCCAACACAGACCACACCCATACACACACAAACACAGCCTACACCCACTCACACACAAACACAGCCTACTCACACACAAACACAGTCTACACGCTCACGCACACAAACAAAGCCTACACGGGCACAAACACAAACTACACCTTCACACACACAAACACAAACTACACCCATGCACACACCAACACTACCTACACACACATGTACACAAGCACAGACAACACACACACGCACACATACACAACCATCTCCACATACACCACCTCAAGACCTCATCGACCTTTCAGACATGAGACCATCCACCACCCCTAAAGCACACTCTCCGATCCCTGAGACCTACGCCCTAGCGGCACAGGCTAGCGCAAGTTCCACCCACACCAACACATACACGGAGTTCAGGTCCGATTTGGCACCAATCTTCGTGCACAAGCGCCAGACAACACCAATACACACGATTACCCATAGTTTCGACACCACACACAAATATTTATACAAATACACAGTTAGATTCGCGCCGCGCTCCGGAGACTATGAAGTCAAGCTGTTCTCGAGGAGGGACTACAATGCTTTTGTAGAACACCTCAAAGCCAGGCATATACATTTCCACCTAATGTCCGAGCCCACAGAAAAGACCCTTAGATTTGTAATAAAAGGCGTATATGCCGAAGTCTCCGGAGAACACATAAAATTAGAACTGGCCACCCACAACCTTGAGGTCATCAGGGCTGTCCAAATGCACAAGCGTGACAGGACACGTGCCCTCCTCCCCATGTACTTAATAGAACTAGCAGACACCCCAGCTAACAGAAAGATTAGAGACCTCAAGTACCTTGCGCATTTTAGGGTTAAAGTCGAGGTCTATAGGACGACTCCAGCACCAAAACAATGCAGAAAGTGCCAGCAACTATTCCATACCCACTTAGAGTGTCAGGCCCCAATTAACGTATGCGCCAAATGCAAAGACCCTCACCCCTCTTATCAATGTAGAGTTCCTCCTCAGGAACGACTGTGCGCACTGTGCAACCACACAGGTCACGGGGCAATATGGCGCGGTTGCCCAGGCTACCAGCTGGCACTTAACTCAAGGCCAAGGGAACAGCCAAATAGGGCCCCCCGTCCCCAACCTCAGAGACAGCAAAACACTACTCAGGCTGTTCCCACTAATAACGAAGGGTGGTTCATCCAGGACCGTCGCGGCCGCAACAGGCCAGCCCCCGAAACCCGCCCTTCTACTGCCAGGGATGACCGAGTCACCGCCGGGCAGACCCTGGCCACACCAGAGCGCACCCCAATCACCAGGGACCGCAATAACACAAAACAACCAACACACACACAAGCACCCCCAACACCGCTGGAGGATTCAATTTTCTCTCCAGTAGCGCTCACCACTCGCGAAGCTTTTGTAAACGGAATGGCCTTGAGGGAGCTTCTGGCTTCACTAGGAGTCTCCAGGGAAGTAAGCTACGAAAACTTCCTTAAACACACAAAATGGCTGCTGGAGTTAATCACACACCAAGACGCAGACCCACTTTACCTCTTTAACTATCTTGCCAGATATCTCCTTGTACTTTCATCCCACAACCAGTAATGGATAGTACATCTACACTAAACGTATTATACTGGAACTGCAACAATATCAGACGAAAACGTCAGGAATTAACGGACTTCCTGATAAGAAACTCGATCCAAATTGCGCTTCTAAACGAAACACATTTAGGACCATTGGACCGCTTCTCCATTCCGGGTTACAGTATATACCGCAATGACCAAAATAGAAGTGGCGGAGGCACGGCAGTAATAATACTGAACACTATCAAGCACCACCAGAAACAAGCGCCAGAATTAAACCGGTTGGAGGCCACAGCGGTAAATGTGCAATTGCACCGCGCCGCGGTAACGGTAGTAGCCGTATACAACCCTCCGCTGAATATTGATATTGAGGATGTTGACAAAATAATGCGAATGGACACCAAGGTGATTGCGGCTGGTGACTTCAATGCCAAGCATTACCTTTGGAACTGTCGAACAGCGAATCCGCAGCGTACCCAACTACTAAATTTTATCAACCGGGAAAACATCCTCCTAACGGGCCCAGAAGAGCCAACGTTTATTCCGCGAGCGGCCAATCAAATGCCCGACATCCTCGATATTGCCCTACTAAAGGGAATACCATATGACACCGAAACTACGGTATTAAACGACCTAACATCAGACCATTTACCGGTAATAATGGAGGTCGCGGCGCCCGTAATGTTCAAACGAGAACAGCCTAGGCGCAACTACAAACACGCCAACTGGCCCGAGTTCGAAGCGTTAGTTCAAACGCAACTCGAACAAAACAACCCTGTCATTAGCTCACAAGATACTCAAGAGCAAGCCGTAGAAATAAGTACCAGAACTATTCACCATGCGACCGAAAAACATGTTCCCTTAACTAGGCCAACGAATAGGGCAACCACGCAGTGCAGGACCGAAATAGGGCCAGGCGCAAATGGCAGCGAACGCGAAACCAAATACATCGCAACGAATATGACAACCTCAAAGTCGCGGCCGATATACTAATGGCCGAACACATAAGGGAGCAATGGAACGCCACACTGGAGGACGTTGATCCTCATAACAGAACAGTGTGGCGAATAGCGAAGTGCCTGACACGTACTCGCACAAACATTCCGCCCCTACATATTGACGGGCAAATAGCCGAAACACCGGCAGAAAAAGCAGAAGCTTTCGCGACCACACTAGAGCAGGTATTTCAACCGAATGCTGAACCATGCGACAGACAGTTCGCAACAGCAACGGAAGACCAAATTGCTGAAATAGGGAATATTCCAACGCACAACAAACTTCGAAAGACCAGTGCAAGCGAAATTAAATGGCTAATAGCACACTTGCCTACTCGCAAGGCTCCAGGACCAGACAACATTCCCAATATAGTCCTGAAACATCTACCGCCCAAAGCCTTAAAAGTGCTGGCGGATATATTCAACTACGCGCTGGAACACGGAAAATTCCCAAAGCGCTGGAAGGAAGCACGAATCCTTATGTTTCCTAAGCAACATAAAGATAGGTCCATTCCTACTAATCACAGGCCAATTAGCCTCTTAAGCACACTAAGTAAACTGCTAGAGAAAATAATACTTAAACGCCTCAACTCATTCGTAATCAAAAACAACGTGATAACTGACGACCAGTACGGCTTCAGGGCCAATCACTCTACAACCCTACAGATACTTAGGCTTACCGAAAGTATCACCAGGGGATTTAACACTAAACGATCGACAGGCGTGGTCCTATTGGACATAGAACGCGCTTTCGATAAAGTGTGGCATGCAGGATTACTCCACAAACTCATTCACATAGGGGTACAAGATTCAATGGTCGCCCTAATAAAAGATTACCTCAGTGGAAGGAGTTTCAGAATCTCAATTGAGAATACCGAATCCTCAATGCACCCCATAAACGCGGGAGTCCCACAAGGAAGTTTACTCGGGCTTACACTATTTAATATATATCAATGATCTACCACCACTAGTACGAGTAGATAAATATATATACGCGGACGACACGGCACTGGCCACGCAATCTACTCAGCCACGCATCATACACCTGCGGCTTCAGAATGCTCTAAACACATTGGAGCCCTGATTCACGAAATGGCGGTTAAAACTAAATGCAAGAAAAAGCCAAGCAATCATTTTTACCAGGCGAAAATTGCACAGGCAAAGGAGGCGAGCCCTCCCACCCCTCACCCTAAATCAGGAACCTATTGGGTGGGAGACATCCGTCACGTACCTAGGGGTTAAGATGGACGAATATCTCACATGGAGAGAGCATATTAACTCAGCCAGAGCAAAGGCCAATGGCCAACTCAACAGACTGTACCCGCTCATAAATCTTAACAGCAGCCTTAAGCTACGCATGGGACTTACACTCTATAAGACGCTGATCCGACCCATCTTAACTTACGCCGCCCCAGTATGGGGATATGCGGCAAAAATGCACAAATGCACAAAAATGCCCGCCTCGGTAGCGTGATGGTTAGCGTGTCTGCCTCACGTTCAAGAGGTTGCGAGTTCGAATCTCGCTTAGGGTAAGTTATCCGGGTAAGGTTTCTTCCGAAGTTTTCCCTTATCCTGAGAAAACGAATATCGGGTAACTTAAAACTCCATGGACCTCGGGCTCATTTGAGCATCATTTCACCCGTCTCATTCATTCACCGTCCGATATGACATTACGTTGGAGGACGTTAATTTAAAAAAAAATACCTAACTGGGTACTGGAAAGGTGCTAGTAAATACAGCAATGGTACATCCTAAACTCCACTTCCAAATTATCTCCCTGCATTTTTTGTAAAGCTAGAGGTCACATGTTTTTCTTAACGTGGGACACTTTATGCAGAAAAGGGACATTTTGAGTCCTCGCGTGGGACTTCTGAACTTCAGAGGTTGGCATCACTGGGTTACGTGTCGGTTACCTTGAGTAATTGGTATGTTTACATTCTATCTTCGGAAGTAATGTGCGGTGAGCAGAAGGTATCGCGGAGTTGGTAAATATTATCTTGTACTGCAGAATTAAGTGTTTTAAGGAGATATTGAAAGTCTATCTCATTCCGTATGTAACACTTTGGAAAGTTACTCTAAAATGGTTAATGTAATGAAAGGCGTCTTAGTTGAATGCGACCAAGCAATGAAACAATTTTTGTTGCATCTAGACGATACACTGGCTCTTGGAAGAAAGTTCATCATCCAGGATTTAGATGATACTCATTTGTTTATCTCAGCCGATATTTTGGATGCTTTGAAGGCACGCGTGGATGATTTAATGGATCAGATAAGTTTTCCTTTGGCCGATAAAGGTTTTTAAGCGGTGTAATTAATGTGTTAACATATGTCATGGCATCTTCTAGAGAATCTGGACGGCTAAAAGATGCAAACCAAAAACGAGTTCTGGATGAAGCAGCTCGTCGAAGGAGGGCGCGAAAGGCTTTGGAAGCTCTGGAACAGGACAATTTTCATGAAGATCCACATGCGGACCTGGTAATGAGCAAGAAGGTGCCAAAATTTCAAGAGACTCTTGAATCTAGGGGAGGAAGGAAGAAGAAAACACGCAGTGCAGAATACTATAAGCAGAGGTTTCGGAAAACGTTTATGCAGTTGGTAGAAGAAGATAGAAATTTCAATCCAGACCCGCCTAATTATATGTCCGCACAGGCCCCACCATCTTTTCTTCCTGAAAGACATTTTTGTGCTGTGTGTGGCTTCATGAGCTGTTACAAGTGCATTCCTTGTGGGGCACGATATTGTAGTGTGAGATGTTTGGGGACGCATTTGGACACAAGATGCTTAAAATGGACAGCATAAATAGGAATATAAAAACTCCAAACTACATTTTGGATTCATATGCTATGCTTGTAATAAGAATAATTAGAATACGTTTCTTGTTTGATTTGCTGAATACATGTTTTGCATGTTGAACTTTTACATAGTTCAAGGACGGTAATCCTGTACGAGCACGTCCTCACGTGGTTCACTGACCTACAACGGAAGAAGATGGCGCTGCAAGGCAGAAATATCGGTTGCCAACTTAACATTGTACAACTCGCTAAAACTACCAACCACGCATCACAAAATGCCAAAACAATGTACTATTATTTATTAATATCAATGTACTATTATTTATTAATATTGTTGTTGCTAGTAATCTGTAATAACATTACTGGGTAGGTGTTCTTCTATTGGGTCAAGCTCCCTTCTCTCTTGTATAGCACGCTGTGGCTGTGCAGTGGCATTATTATTCCTTTCCTTTTTAATTTCTCTATTACGTATAGTAAGTCGGGGAATTGTTGTATTTCACCCAAAAATTCCATTTAGAGATTTCACCGGAAATATGTTTTGAGGTCCCCTGAATAAAAAAATAGAATTTTTACAAAAAGGTCTGCGTGTGCTTATGTGTGAACAGCATACTTCAAAACGAAAAGTAGATTAAAAAGCAAAGTTGTTATTTATAATATATAAATGAGACACAAAGATTTAGAGGAAAACTTCTCTACCCTAATCTACCCTTTACATGGAACCTTTTGGCAACATTCACATACTTCCGCTGATTTCAATTTTCCAGCGTTGGCAATACATACGTCACCAACGAGTTAAAGGAAATGAACCTCATAAGAACACTCTTCAGTCACAAAACAACTGCCTATCGCGAGGATAGGCGATACGTGAGGACGTACTCCTACAGGATTACCCAATGGACTTTTTATTTGCTGGTGACAAAATAGGGTAATATTGCTGCACAAGAGTGCATAAACTTCACAATCTTGAAATTGAGATGAGTGTTATTTATGGATCTCTGACTGCTAAGGTTCTCAGCATCACATATGAAAGACTTTAATTTTAACTAGAGGCCTCTTTGTCAGGCTTGGAGTTCTTTTGCATGCCTCAAATCTGCAACTTGGGTTACCAGCTTTACTTCTGTTGCCATGGAAGCTGTGCTAAGGATTTTTATGCTCCCAAAAAGCTGTTGTTCTCCACTGAGTTTGATCCAATGACTTCTGAAACCAGAGGCTGGCAAGTTATCCCTAGATCACAGCGGACAACTTCTGCACAATCTTGGTGAAACATGCCAACATTTTAGCTTTAAATCCACAAGTGCACTAAGCGATTGGCAAGTACCAATCATAGTTGAAGATGGTTAATGGAATGGAATTAGGGTATACAGACTAATGTAAAAGTCCTTGTACATGATCGATTTGTTTTTCAATTCAAGAATTTAGAAGGAAAATTGTGAAATGTTATTCTATATTTGAGAACACTGGAAGAGACCTAGCAGGGCTTGACAGTGTAATATCTGTGTGTTGACACACCTTTTTTTGGCAATGTTCTACCTGTGGGGCCTGTGGAATTTCCCCTCAAGTTTCCCACCGTGACCGCACATCATATGACCACCCACACTTCCCCTAGCAAGCTCCCACTGTCACCGCTCTCTGCAATGATGCACTTACGCCCCTCTTGCATATACAATTCATATACTATTGCTCGCAGACAAGAATTACTCATTTTAAACATTATTTTGCTCTTCAAAATACAATTCATATAATTTCACATGTTATATGTTATTAAATATATTTCATCTCCCTTGGGTCTTTAAGGTACAATTCATATAATACCAATGTAAAACCGCACAAAATATGCTTATAATAAATGGTACACATGATGTTTGGGACATAAATGAAATGAAATTGAATTCAAATTTAGATTAGGGCCCGGACCAGGCCCATCCAAAAGAAGAATCAAATGTATTTTGTTCTAAAACTCATAAAAATGTTCCAAGAAATTTGGAGATATTAAGGTCAATTTGTAGCATATTTCTTGCAATTTTACGTTGGTATTATATGAATTGTATATTAAAGAGCCAAGAAGGGTGTCGAAATATGCTTGTAATAAATGGTTCACATGATGTTTGGGACATAAATGAAATGAAATTGAATCCTAATTTAGATTGGAGTCTGATTTTTAAAAGAAGATACATGGCAGAAGTCAGGCAAGGGGGGGTTAAGGGTAAGAGGGGAAGGTTGTTGCTATGGAAACATAAATAAAGGTTGCCACATTGCTAAGCTGGGCGAGGAACGGGACTTATTTGGATGTTTAGTTGCATAGTGTGTTGTTAGCTTACTTCGTGAACACCTTTACATTAAAGTGCATAGTTATGGAGCAAGAGTTGGTGCATGTGGTAGGCTGCTAGGGATTACATGTGCATGTATTGAGGGTTACCGCTATCTGCTAATTGACAACACTGCAGCTCTAGAGGAGTCAAATGTATTTTGTTCTAAAACACATAAAAAATGTTCCAAGAAATTTGGAGATATTAAGGTCAATTTGTAGCACATTTCCTGCGATTTTATGTTGGTATTATATGAATTGTATATTAAAGAGCTAAGAAGGGTGTCGATGGTCACGTGTTACTGCACAGAGGTGTGGTGGGAGGTTGCAGATTGAGGGGAAATTCCATGGGTCCCTCAGGTACAACATTGCCCTTTTTTCCACACTGAGACTCTTCAGCAGAGATTGATAATTTGTCATTGACAGCATTACAGTATAACATGTGAAATATTGCTTTTTACATAATTAAATTTTCTTCCACATATTATGACCCGTGAAATCAGATTATGATTAACAAATACAATGGAAATTATTATTTATTTATGCCAACAAACTTACTGTTGGTGTTTTTAAACACACAAAGTTTAACAGTAAGTTTGTTGGCATAAATAAATAATAATTACCATGTGAAGGTTATTTAATCCTGGGATATAAAGTACTTGCAATAGTAAGTCACCATTGGGGTAATTGTCTGATGTGAGACTGCCTTTGTGGTTTACCAGGAGAAATACGAACTGGCTTGAGAATTTAATGTCATTCTGGCAGTTTGTCACAATAGCTCAGTGGTAGAGCGTCCGCCCGGCAAGCGGAAGGTCTGTGGTTCAAATCCCAGTTGTGGCATTGAATTTTTAAGTTCCAGTTCTACCTCTTAATACAATGGAAATTACACTAATTTATAGGTTCATTAATACTGTATAACATTGTATTAATGTGCTATTGTAGGTAGGTTATACTCAACAGCCTCTGGTTCCCTAGTTTGCATGTTCATACCTAGTAGAACGTAATGGGATTTTTTCAGGTGTAAAAATTTGTACCATGGCTTCCTTCTGAAGGGAAGTAATGCCAATAGTTCTGTGTTGTAGACTTACAGCACGTAAAACAATTGCAAGGCTGATAAAACCTCTAAGCAAAACTAAGTGGTCTTTCACACCTAATATAGAATGGGCACCACTAAGTACAATAGTGTTTAAAGAGCATCCATAAATAAAGCTCCATTTCCTTGCCTAAGTAGCCATGTTTATTTACATCGCTTTCAACCAGCTTTTAGATTTCACTGGCACTGTAAATACTTGCGTTTCATTGGCCAAAGCCATCATTGTGCCAAATCTTTGGCCGTTTAGAGCAGTGATATTCGACCTGGGTAATGTGAAGACTTCTTAGGGAGTATATAAAATTTAATTTAATCCTTTTTCATGTAGTATTAAATAAGGTATAAACATTATAATCTATTTTAGATATGGTTATGTATAATTTTAACTAAGGATAACTCCAGGGCTAGGTGTAGGAGTACAGGCTGAAAGTTGTCTTTGGGGGTACACAGAGGAAAAAAGTATGTCCTTGTTTGCTTTCAAAGACTTAATATTTAACCTCTTCAGCGATATGGGCGTGAAATCATGTCCATTTAAAATGACGGATGAGCGATATGGGCATGTATACACGTCCTGTGCGTTTAAGCATTTAACCCTTATTTATCCCTTATCTAACTCAACTTATTTTAATTTTCCCTTTATGAAACATTTTAGTAAAGTCTATATACTTTACTGGCTTACCTTAATATGTTCGTTCTGCAGTGATTTACCTCAAAACACACTAGGGTACATCTCCACATTTGCAAATTCCCTTCTTGCGGCACACGAAACACTTTCGAGATGGGCGGGACTTCTTTGCTGTTGGTGGTATCCTTTTAGGATAATGTTTTCCTTGAAGTCTGAGGGGTGCAGGGGTTTTGGATTTTCAACCCCCAACGTGGTATTGTTCAATTAGGCTGCGAGCTATTGATAGTTGGAAGTCAAGGTAGGTCATTGTCCTGTGTGGGTTTAGAGCTCTCCAAATTACCAAACAATTGTATATGGTAATATCCAGTTAGTGCAAAAATACCTTTTTATACCACTTCTCCCTTCAGCTACAAGCAGGAAAGTATATGTATGTATTTCAACAAAGAAAGAAACGGAGTCTACTAAGTTACGAAACTCGCGTAAGCAAAAGTTGCAATGTTGCTCTATTCTGATGAGTCCAGAGACCACTCATACAGTAGTGCTTTATTACACAGTATGCTGATGCATAAGCCACACATACAATGGGTCGACTACTGTTTCTTTCAGAGAACTTATATTAGATGCATTCGACAGAGCAAAGTTGACTTTTCACCACAGTGAAACAAAATAGTGCCATTTCAACGTTTTGTAAATACAACTCAACTTTGCTGATGACGTACATTTATACTGCATATAACGAGTTTTATACCAGTTTTTGTTTCATTAAAATAACTTAATATTAACACAAAATACAGCTGTGTATATACAAAGCACTTTAAATGCCCTGCGTTGGATATTGGGTAGCAGTTCTCGGCTCGTGGACGTTTTAAATGGCCATCGCTCAAGAGGTTAATAACTATCTCTACAGGCATAGATTTCCTAATGGACAGAGAATACTAGTAACAAATTAAGTTGTTGATACCATAAAAATAGACATCAGGGTAAAACAAATATAAATGAAATTAAACGTTCATAATAACAGGAGTACAAGTACATATAAAGCTGCTTTAAGAGGTGGTGTACAAATGATTTTTAAAAATTTGTGTAGAGCCTTTTAATGCCATGAGGCCAACTACTATACAGAGCTGCTTATGGATGGAAAATTACTGGCAGAAATCCAAAAGCTGTTTTGGGATTGTTCCACAACAGCCAATAATTAGGCAATTAAGGTGCTAATTTTATATTTATCTTGAAAATATAGTATGGTAGTATTTAAAGCCTGTTTGACAAGAAAAGTTGTGAAGTTGTGACAGCTCTTGGAAAGTCTTACAAGCTATTGAATCTGACAAAAGTTTGATTGTGTACAAGTAGCTTTAGTTTATAAAGGGAATGGAAGTGAAACTGAAATGGTTGTATGTGACTAAAAGTTATGTGATTTGGGAGCTGATGAAAGTGACTTCTAAGCCTTCTGTTTCATTTTTGGCAAGTTTTTATTTTGGATACAAGCATTAAAAATATGACAAATTGATTAATAAATATTAATTAGGATGTGCATATAAGGGTATCTACATATAGCAGAATGGCTTGAGGCTCTAAATTCATATTTGTTTAAGGTTATAAATCACCATATTAAATGATAATTCTGATTAACGTATTTTTTGCATATATGTAACCTATGCAAAGGTTTTGCCAACTATGTACTTCCAGCATCATGCAAATAATGTTGTATTGCTGCTACCTTTATTTTCCATGCATTATTTTCATTTTGCCTGATTTACGTGGTTCTTGGATGCTTCTATAGCAACTTTACCCAAAGTCATACCCATTTCACTTATGAGCAAGTTTACCGCTGGCAGACTTCATGACAGACAAAGTAACCATGCTTTTTAGTATAATTTTCTAGACTGCTGTTGAATAAATCTTATTGGCTGATATCCGTACATAACTGAATACAGTGAACCTTAGAACCTTGTCTCTGAAGTCGACAAGCAATATATACCTAGTAGAGCATCTTTTTTTGCAGTCTTATGTAGTATTTTAAGGAAAAGAATCAAGCAAAAGAAATGTGTATTTTCTTCTGCAAGTTTAGAGAAGCCAATGTTTCAGTTTATACAACTGCAAGTTTGATGTGTTCTGGGAATTTCAAATAATTACTTATGTATAATTTTTTAATTCCCTGTAGACAGTAAAATTACAATATGTACATGTTTCAGAATATTCAAGATTGCAGTAGTTACAAAATCTTGGCCCACCCATGGTATTAGATTAGTGTGTGCTGCACACTGAAGAGGTCTCAAATTTGAATCTTGGTTAGGGTGAATTACCTGGATAAGGTTTTTCCAGGGCTTTCCCTTACCCGAAGAGACCAATGTTGGGTAACTTTAAGCTCTGTGGATGCTGGACTTATTGGAGATGAATGAATAAATAAATTTATTTATGCTCAAAAACAATACAGTTTAACCTACTAACAACAAAATAAATACAAAAAATGTGGTTAAACTTGATATTTCCTACTTTATCTCAGCTACTGGAAGCCAGCTAGAATTTAAACCAGCAGTTATTCCCTTAGCCTACTAGAAAAAAATAGATATTTATTTACAATACCCCTACATTAAATTTTACAATATTTTTCCTACATTGTTTGAGTTGCTATTTTATTCTTTGGTCCACCATACATTTGAACTCCGTGGTTATTCCTGTATGGTTGGACCCACCCTGGTTCACATTATTTTTATTTAGTTTCCTATACCATTTTCCCCTTATTGTTGCCATAAATCCACCTAATAGCCTTATATCCTCTTCCTTTTTTTTAACTTCATTATCTTAATTTTATTAACCTCTTTATTATTCCTCCCCCATTTCTTTGGCAAAAACTGTTCCCTCCACAGCCTTGTTTCTTTATATTCTGTTATATAGTAAAATTCATTACTGTTCCCCACACAAAGGACATATATCCAAGCTTACTCCCTTTCTCACTCCTCTTAATCTATGTATACACAACCTGGTCCATCTCTTCCTGCCCTATTACACATCCACATACTTCTCTCTACTCCACTCTTTCTTTAGTTGACAATATAATGTTAAAGTTTTCTTTTCTCTAAGACTTTGAAATAATTCCTGTCTCCGTATATCCTCCACCCTATTCCTTACCTCTTTCCAAAAACCTATAGCTAATAGCTCCCTCTCCTCCCATATATTCCCCATTCCAATCTCCTGTAAAGTTCCCTTCAATCCCTGAACCCAATTCATATTAGGGACTCTTTCCTGCATTATTAAACACTGCCTCAAAATATTTTGCTCTTGCATTAATCTTATTCTGTACCAATATTTTAATATCCTTTCCATAATCATTCATTGAAGTATAACTTCACCTATTTCATTCATTGTTTGATATGACATGATCGGTTAGGTACATCTCTGTATTTGTCTTTCTGTGACCAGTATTATTTAGACATCAAATAAATACCAAACTCAGATTTAATTTCGACATCTTACAAGTATGTTGCACAAATGTTTTCCAGAAAATCCCTCTAGATTACCCTTTACTTGGAAAATCTTTCATTAATTTCAGTTATCTCAAAAATGGATAGTGATTTCATTGAAATACCATATATTTAAGATATATGCATCACAAAAAATAAAAGATACATCTTGTATTATGCGAATATCTTTGAATTTGGACTTAATTTTAGAAAATTAGTAAACACCAGGAGAGCAAAAAACCATCAAATAGGCTACGCAGCGTTTTGCCTGTTGCATTCTTGTCACTCATTGCCATCTGTCGATATAGAAAGGTGCAGATGAAACCGTACTTTTTCAAAACTACTTTTAAAGGCTTAACTGACCAATTTTATGAAAGAAGATGCTGAAACTGCTCACCATTGTCCATACATACATTTTTGACACCTCTTTAGAAAGCTATTCATCTCTCACCACAGTTTCTGTTGAGAAATACTGGCAATTTCTTGACAGATATTTTTGTTTAATTGCGCATTTGTCTTGTACACTTATGTTTTAAGGGAGAGAAATTGCTTATTAGAGCTCTGAGAAACCTTTGGCACATCATACATCAAATCTTTTGTCATGAAGGGTTAGTTCATGAACAATATTAGGTTCTGAGTTATAGGGTCAATATTTTTTTTTTGAACGACCATACATATATGAATACAATTTTGCCCCCCCCCCCCCCTTTTTAGAGACTTGATATGGAGCATGATTTTACTCTTTTTCAAAAAGACTGCAACAGTTCATATGGCCAGTCTTTTGATGAGAACAATTGAAAGTGTTTCAGGACAGAATTATTAGTAGAGATTTGTCGCCCCCTTGGTTACCCGACCTAACACTTGCGATTTCTATCTCTGCGGTAACTTAAAACATGTGTACAAGGCAACTCGCACACCCTGGAAGAATCAAAACAAAATATCTGCCAGGAAATTGTCAGCATTTCTCAATGTGAACCACGGTGAGTGATGGATAGTTTCCTAAAGAGGTGCTAAAATTGTATGGACCACTGTGGTGGACTGTTATAGCATCTCCTTTATTAAAGTTAGTAAGCAAAGCCTTTAAAAGTAGTTTTAAAAATGTTGTATGGTTTCATCCATTCGACGGCAATGAGTGCCGAGGATGCTGATAGGCGAAACACTGCACAGTCTGTTTGGAGGTGTTTTGCTCTACCGGTATAAGAGATAGACAAATGCTTACTGCTTATAAAATATAGAATCATGTTAATGCAAATGATTTATGTCAATATTTTATGGCCTTAACCTTTCCAAGATATTCATTATTATTGGTTTGGATTTTCAAATATTAATAGTTTCTTGAAGTGCTAAGTCACTATGAAATTTTTCTCATGGTCATGCAGAAATTTTAAAGCCATCACACAGTAGTTTTAAAGAAGTAACTTGCTGGAATCTCCTTAATTTGTGTTTAGTCGTAATTAAATATGTAAAAATGTTTTTCCTAAATTTAACTTAATTAACAAAAAGTAGATGGAAAAATAAGTTTTTGTAAGAATAGTTGTAGAACGGGCAGAGAAACTTATATGAATGTAACAATTTTTTAATGTTGATTACATATAATAATTTTATATGGTGGAAAAGCTATTCTTAATATTTTTGATAATACCGAGTCATCTGATTAAGCGGCTATGCTCTTATGGGCACCTGGTTCTTGGGTGTGTGCCACTAGCCAGCTAAGATTCTAGTTTCACCATTATGTCATGTATATATGACCCAACTCACGCCGCATATAACAAAGACAGTAGCAAACGTTCTTTGATGATTTTCAGTCATGTATAGCACCTGTCATAGTCTAATTTACTGCACAAAAGGATTTTTTACTTTCTCTACTGGTAAGTAGGGGAAGTATTGTATTCCACCCAAAAATTTGATGTCGAGATTTCACTGGAAATATATGTTTTGAGACCCCTTGAATCAAAAAAAAAAAAAAAAGCATTTTTAGAAAAAGGTCCATGTATGTGTGTGTGTCAGTCTGTGTGTCATTCAGTCTGTGGACAGCATAACTCAAAAACGAAAAGTCGGTTAAGAACCAAAGTTGGTATTTAAGTTTAATGTCTTTCAAGGATGCGACACGAAGCTTTTCAAGAAAATAGCCCCACCCTAAACTACCCTTTACATGGAACATTTTTCAAAAATTTTGATTTTCTTGAAAATGGCTCTAACGATTTTGATTAATATATATGTTTGAGATATTTTGATGACAAATGAAATGTATATCTTGAATTTTCTGGATATAGCCCCTGTAGTCATATTTATTCTGGACGACTTTTGCATAACTGGTAAACAGAGATAGACCAAATCATACTATATAAAAAATGTTGCTGCTAGCTAATGCTGGATTTTTGACAATGAAGTCATTAATCCTCTTGCTCTCCAATATTTTTCAATATAAATATTGAAGAGACTTAATAGTAAATGTAACCACTTTTTAGAGAGCACCATATTTTTATGTTTCGGCAGTCACATCGCTCTCTCACAACCCCCAGAATGTCTGGAGGACCACACCTGTCGTTGGTTTACGGGTCTCACCGACCTGACCGGGAGAATTATCAAAATAAATTCACCGACCATATCCTCTGATTACCAATCAGAGGACGTATTACATGCTATGACAGGTCAGCATGTTAGTGGTTAAGGTTTTATTGTAGATCTTGTTAAAATACACAATTTATGTCCAAGTAAATTTTCTTGTTATTTGAACCATTTTGGAGATATTCCTTGTTATGTGTATGAGTTTAAGAAAACTTAGAACTTTCATGAAGTGGATCATTGTTCATTTTTTTTATATGTTAAGCGTGCAAAGGCAACAGAATTTCAAAGCTTTAAAACATTTGACTATCGCACAAAGCCTACTGTATTCTATAATTCCCCTTGCACCTACAAGGAAATAAGCAATAAGATAATTTGTACCAATGTTTATCTTAACTAACACAAAGAATATATAGGAATAAGAGTTTGTAAGAATGGTTAGTACAAAAGTAGAGAAAGTCATGTGAGTGCAACACATCAGATTTTTTTTATATGTTAAGTGTGCAAAGAGAACGGAATCTCAAAGCTTTAAAAGATTTAACTATCGCACAAAGCCTACTGTATTCTAACATTCCCCTTACACCTACAAGGAAATAGCAATAAGATAATTTCTACAAATATTAATCTTAACATGAAGAAGATATAGGAACAAGAGTTTGTAAGAATGGTTAGTACAAGAGCAGAGAGTCATGTGAGGGCAACATATCAGATTTTTTTATTTGTTGCTACTTTATGAAACAGGAATCTCCATCTCTGTCCTAGAGCATTTAGGGAACACTTTCCTGATATTGACAGAAGTACGTTCATACAGTGTCAAGAAATTCAAAAGTATGGAAAAAGTATGTTTATCAAAATTCTAAGGCTTTCACGGCCGGTGTCAATACTAGATGCAATAATATTAACCGGGCTTGTGGGCCGTGGTCTATTGGGTTCCTTCTTCTTCCCAAACGTTTCGTCTGCGACTACGGCAGACATCTTCAGTGGCGGCGAGGTCGAAGTTTCCTAGTGGAGATCTCAGCACCGACTGTGCTGGTCACCACCAGAGGTGCGGTATTTATGTTGGCGGCTGGAGGGGAAGTACGTTGTGATAGGTCCGGGTGGCCAGTGGGCTGGACTTGTACCAGTGGAGTACTACAAGGAGCTGGCGTCTGATTGGCTGGAGAGGGGTTCTGGATTTTTGTTTTTGTTAACGCTGTTTGCCATATTCTGTTGAGTTTAAGTCCTTCTTCTTTGCGATTGATATTATTTTTGTGCTTGTGTATTTCAATGGCTTCACGGAATAAGCGAGAATAGTAGTGGGATGTAGATGCCAGAATATCTGTGTTACCATATTGGATGATGTGTTCCCCTTCTTCGAGTATGGCATGTTCAGCAATTGCTGATTTTTCAGTTTGACCCAAGCGACAATTTCTTCTGTGTTCTTCAATGCGGGTTTTTATACTACGTTGTGTGGTTCCGATGTATACCTTGCCACACGAACAAGGTATTCTATATACTCCTGCGGTGGATAGAGGATCCCTGGGGTATGTTTGACTGGCAAAAAAATTCAAAATGTCATGGTATAACAGCTGATATAATTGTGTGGTTAGAATGTTCACCGCAAAAGTCTCTCTCAAAGTTAGTGCAGGAGCAAACAGGAGTCAGCATTAGGTCAGCACAAAAAGCAACAAAACTCTCAAATTATGACATAGTTCAACAGACCATACAGCTGGTACTTTGGATGCAATTGCTGATGTCTGGTGACAGTGATCAGTGTAGCTATTTGACCCTCTTGATCCCAACATCTCGCATCTTGTGATTTTTACTTGTGTTGCAATTTTAAAGACAACATGTATAAATCTAGTCAATGAACATGAGAAGAACTGCAAAATAGTATAGTGGAAGAAATAAACATATCTCAAGAATAATTGCAATAGATTTATGATAATGTGTAAGACAATGCAATGCCTGTCTTCAAGCACAAGGAGAACATTTGTGAAATAATAATGGTTCTAGTTGACCTTGTTCATTCATCCTATTTGTTTTGATTCACAAGATAGTCTGTGTAAGAAAAAATGACAGAAGGAAAATCACGTGACCATGACCCAGTTGCCATTAAAAGCATGGCTGCTTAATCTGATGGCACCATACTTCTTCAGTGCAGGATCATGTAAAGAAATGTATGGAGGTTCTGTGGAACATTATACAAAGTGTTAAAAATTCATTTCAGACAGCAGGAAACCGTGCATTTTTTTTTGGGGGGGGGGGGCAGAGTGTACAATTTTCTGTTGTTTAAAGTAAACATTAAGTTAATGTTAATTATTATTTATTTATGCCAACAAACTTACTGTTGGTGTTTTTAAACACACAAGCCGTGTGTGTTTGTCACAATAGCTCAGTGGTTAGAGCGTCCGCCCGGCAAGCGGAAGGTCTGTGGTTCAAATCCCAGTTGTGGCATTGAATTTTTAAGTTCCAGTTCTACCTCTTAAATTAAGTTAATGTCTTTTACAAAATCGCAGCTCAGATTAACAAGTGGCTCTGAGGTTTTTCCAGGGACAAAGTTACTGTAATTTGACAGAATTATGTGATTCTGAGACTCGCAGCTCAGAAACTATTTAACATAAAATTCAAAGTGAAGCTAAGATTTTATAGTTTTGTGGTATTTGTTCAATATTTTTAGAACTTTTAATGTAATTTTTATATTTCATGTTTTTTCCAAAAACTGCTATTTTAAATGGAATGTAAATTATGCCATATTGTTCAGCATTTAATTTCAAAACAATATTACTTAACATTTTTAAGGATTTTTAACAGACAGCTGTAGAAAAAATAAAAAGTAAAAGCAACAGTGTCAAATCCCCTAGTTGCGTTGATACGTTTACTCTAAATTCCAGGGGGTAGTTTTGGGGGATGCCAGTATGCTGAGCGTTCCCCTTATTATTCTGTGTTTAATTGTTTTACATTCTTTTTGTTTTGTATTAGTTTTAACACAGATAATTATTTTATACAATCATTTAGCACTGATTTTTTTGCAGATCATACTGTTGAGCAACTATATTTAGCCAAAATAGTAAACAAAATTTACAAGTCAATCCATTCCATTCAAAAACAGTGGCGTACGCTGAGACGAGTCAGGTTTTCATGGCCTGCATGTGACATGGCAAGGACGTTCTTCCCACAAACCCCTCACCTCTCCTGCCTGTCCCTCTCCCGCAAGCCCCTCACATACCCATCTGTATATGCCGGTGTTTAGCTGCCTGCTATAGTACAGTTCTGACTGGAGTATCGTTGAGGTACTGTAAATTGTGTTTCTTTGCTAATAAAATTGTTGTACATAAACTCAAAGTGTGTGTAATATTTACATCATAAAAATGAGTGTTATACCCACCATTTTTTTTAATTTTGGTTTTTTTTTTTTTTTTTTTTTTTTTTTTTTTTTTTTTTTTTTTTTTTTGCGCTATATGGCTTGTATTTTATGTATATACATATCTCTGTTTGTTTTTTTGGTAATTGTATATTTTTATTATTAAATGTATTAAATATGCATTTTAACGTATTACAGTTCAGAATGAAAGATATTGTGCACTAAAGCCTAAGTGTAAAGTGTTTAGTTTGCTGAGAATTCTCTACCCTTTTCTACTTCGTAACCCAGGGCAATCTCGTGATGCTCAATATGGTCAGATAAAAAAGGGTCAGTTACCAAGAATTTTAATCTATCCAGACCATCAATTTACTGATGACAGAATGGTCAACTTCCAAATATGTTAAATCATTCTTAATCATCAGCCATTACTTCAATATTTTTGTAACTGAGATTTTTAGTCTATTCTTTTTTGTAATTTAACAATTCACAGGAATAAATGTAAAAGAAAGTGAGAAGTAATTCTTATATTCAAAATCTCTGGGATTTCACGTTGTTTTTTTGCAAAATAAGACAATTTTGCTTCAATCTGCACTCTTTACTAAAATTTGCTAAAATAACATTAATTTATTGATCAACATCACATAATTTGGAAAGATAAGGGGAAATCGCTTTAAGTCAATTTTAAAATGCAGGAGAACTGATGTGGAAGACATGACGTCCTGTGCATGCATGTTTCTCAACTAGAATTGTTTGAAGATCTCGGAGAGTCATTCTGCTGACAGAGAAAGCTTTGAATCACTTTATTTTAGCCTAGAAGCAACAGTGGCTAAACTATTAGCACAAGGCTCAGATGGAAATGCTGGCAACGATTCTGTTAGCCCTCCATTGTCACATACAAGTAGCATTATGAAAGCAATAAAAGTGCCAACTCTTAAATTACCTTCATTTAATGATGACATAACCAACTTTAAGCATTTTACTGATACCTTTGAGAGCCTAGTTTTTAACAATGAAAACTTAGATGATATTCAAGGTTTCATTACCTTCTCTCTTCACTAAAAGGGGAAGCACATAATTTAATAGCTAACATTCCTGTCACAAGTTGTAATTTCAAGGTTTCATTGAAAACTATTACCAATCGTTATGACAATTTAAGACTTATTGCTTCTGCTCATCTTGCACGTTTGTTGAGTTTACCCGCTGCTCACAAATCATCTGCAAAGGAACTTAGGGCATTAATAAATCAAACCATGAGTAATTTAAATGTAATCAAGGCATTAAACATAGAAATTCCATTGGAAGAATTAGTAGTATCTCAACTAGTGTTAGATAAGTTAGATATAACTATAAAGAAAGAATTTGAAGACACATTAGATTCAAATAACTTTCCTGCACTTTTCTGATTTTATTACATTCCTAGAAAGAAAATGCAAATCACTAGAAATAGTCAATCCAAAACGGAATACAACTTGCTCAAGCATTTCAAATGTTAACACACAGAAGGAGTTGTAAATCATAAACACATCTCCAGTTTTCAACAGGCTTATGCTGTTACAACCTTAAACTGTGCATTTTGTAATTCTTCACATGCCTTATCAAAATGTAAGGCATTTGTTCAGGCTCCTGTATTAGAACAAAGAGCTTTTGTCAAGGATGCCAACCTGTGTTCTAACTGCCTACTATCTGCTCATATAGTCAGAAATTTTAAATCATCAAATTGTCACACCTGTGGTAAAATACACCACACTTTAGTACATCTTGATTCCAAGCAGCAATGCAGTTCCAGCAATAATGAAGGTTATTCAAGTCATGTTCCTTGGATACAGATAATGGTGTAAATAGCTATTGTGCATCGACATTTGAACCTCGTAAACACATTTTGTAAGCATTGATTAAGGTTACAAATGACAAGGGATTTGGCAGACGTGTAGAGCTTTGCTACATACCAGTTCTCAGTCATGTTTCATATCAGAGGCCTGCGCTCAAAGGTTAAGACTTAGATGACATTATGACCCTAAACCTGTTCAAGGAATTGGCAATAAAGTTTCAGAAACCAAACGTGTAATTTGTATTAAAATTGGATCACTTATAACTGACTTTGTTATGTCAGTAGATTGTTTAGTTTTGCCAAGGTGACAGAAAATCTGCATGCAGAGAAAATTGATTGCAGTAATTGGAAATTACCTAGGAATATTTCATTTGCTGATCCTAAATTTCATGAGCCTGGAAAGATAGATATTTTGTTGGGAGCAGAAATCTGTTCATGCATTCAGCGTAATAACCATCCTGTTCTAATGGAAACGGAGTTTGGTTGGGTACTTGCAGGAAAATATTCAGACTATGGAAGGTCACTGTAATATTCCACTGCGGCTGGTAGTGTCATGTTTCAGTAAGACTGAAATTGGTATACAGCAGAAATTCTGGGAGATTGAGGAGTTGAATCACACTCCAAAAACAATGGATGATAAAGCATGCTAGGCTCATTTCACTCAGAATACAACAAGAGATTCGTCAGGTAGATTTGTAGTTCGACTTCCATTTAAAGAAGATTCTAAGAAGTTAGATGAGTCTAAGATGATGGCTACAACAAGTTAGAAAGAAAGGCTTATTGTTTATGACAAATTGTTTTTTATTCCTTTGCTATTGTTGATTTGGCATATAAACCAATTTTCTGCACACGAAAGGAAGGTAAGGCTGGAAAATGAAGTACAAAAATAACAACTCTTTTTTTATTAGCTTATAACACTTTTTTCTGCTAAATACAGCACTACAGGTGATGAATGCCAAAGGTACGTGCAATGAAATGGTGTTCGTGAAGGAAACATACCAGGCCTAGTTTAGGTGCCTTCCTTTGCCACGAAAACCTGGAACAAACCTCAGTTAGGGAGGATGATCCTGGCGGGATCTGAACCATGGATCTATGGAAAACCTGGAAGAAGCTTCACTCAGGTAGGATGGTCCTGGTGGGATTTGAACCATGTGCCTCCCGGATGCAAGCTTTACACACTACCATAAAGCCATCATGTTTCGCATTGTCAGCACTGTTAAGCATTTAAAATTGTTTTGTAATGCATGTGGAGCCCAAAATAAGAAACAATATCGTTTTGCACACATTTACTTATGCACAATGTAAAGATCCCTTTGAAAGAAACACAATTTTACTTTCAAAAGGATATAGTTTTTACCAGCCAACAGTGTTAGAACAGTAGGGAAATTCCTTTAGAAGAAATCAACACTCTCAAGAGCTAAGTACATAGCTGGTTTGTGAGCAAATTGGTGAGGCAAAATACATGGAGGCTGTTTGAAAAGTGTGATATGAAATGTTTGTCAAAAAATTTCAAAAACCTAGAAAACAGTAAAACTGAAGAAATGTTGCTTAGTATAGGATCACTATTGAAAGAACAATTACCAAAAAATCATAAGCAAATATAGTAGTACCTCTGTTAACCATTATAATGAAGGTAGTGGGGTTGACAACCAAAAATAATGAGTAATAGTGGGTTCTTCTAGGCTGATAAGCCATGGTGTGCTGTCATTTTGATGTCCAGACGTTTCGTCCACATCTGCGGTGAACATCATCAGTGGCGTGGTCTCGATCTTCTTGGCGACGGTTTAATCACAACTGACTTGTTGGCTGTGACCGTTGGAAATGCAGCGGTATATAAAGGCGAGTGTGGTGGGCAGGGCTGGCCTCTCCAATGTTGCTGGTCGCTGATTGTCTGGCCTCTCTAGTGTTGCTAGTTGTTGATTGGCTACTTTGGAGAGGCAAAGGCCCACCCACCATACCTTATCAGCCTTGAAGAATCCACTATTCATTATTCTGACTCTGGCCGTGAAAGCTTATGATTACTCATAATGCATCATTGTACAAACAGTAGGTTTAATAAAATGGTAATAAAGGTGATTGTTGTCCATGGTGCATGGTTGTGCAGTAAGAGATAACAGACTTTTGTTTCATAAAACCAATAAAGTGTACATACTTATTCACTTGCATCTGTATTTGTCAATTGGTACATTGCTAGCCAATAACAGTGCAGTATGATCATACTATTGTTAGACTGCATTTTCACTTTATGCTTTGAAAGTAAAGCTTAAGTAAGACACACTGAAGGCATCCTCTTGACTTAATAACATTGTTGCCATGCTCTCATGGGAAGCTGTAGCATAGACTTTTATTCCGTTGTTTTCAATAGATACATTCCTTTCCAACACAAGCTAACTTTTTACCACGTACAGGAATTTTCATTTTAGAATACTTAAACAAAAAGAGGATGTCTGTTAATGAGCCCATGGTTAATCAGGTGACAGGAAGCTTGATGTCGGGAGTTAAAGGAATGCGAAACTAACGCTTGGATGATACATCAGAACCACATGTTTTAAAACATCCAGCAGTGTGTATACACTAAAAAGTGATATTAACTTACACTGAAACATGTTTCTGAAGAAAAAAAGAAATTCATAAATTTTTGGAAATTCTGTTTGGACAAGAATGGAAAACAAACTGGAAAGCACTTCAACAGTGCCAGTCCATTTTGAATTCAAAAGGTGTTCGAGATAATGATGAAGACTCATGAATGATGAAGTTAACCTTTTTGCGGATATGGACGTCATATGATGTCAGTTTTAAAATGCAGGAGAACCGATATGGGCATCATATGACGTCCTGTGCATGCATTTAATGCTTATTTAACCCTAATTATTTTAACCTTTGTCTTTTGTAATTAATTTAAATAAATTCTAGGATAAATAAAGTCTTACCTTTAAAAGTTCCTTTTTGAATGATACATCTCAAAACATGGATAGACACATAAGGGCACATCTCCACATTCATGGCATATCATGTTAGTCTCTTTACAAACTCCTTTTTTGCAGCACACCAGACATCTTCGAAATGGATGCAACTTTTTTGCTGTTGGTGGTATCCTTTTAGGGAAGTGTTTTCCTTCAAATCTGAGGGGTGCAGGGGTTGTAGATTTCTTACCCCCTGTATGAAGAGGCCTCTGAATGTTATAGTGCTCAATTAGGCTACGAGCTATTGATATACAAAAGTCCAGGTAGGTCATTGTCTTGCGTGGGTTTAGAGTTCTCCAAATTACTAAATAACTGTATATGGCAGTGGTGTCAATTGTAGCCCCGAGTGGCAATGCCACGGAGAGAGCCAGTTCCCGTGCCCTAGGCATAGAGGGCCAATACGTTAGAAACCAGTTTAGTTCAGTTTTCCGTGTCATGCAGGCAGAGCAATGGCTGAGTCCAAGAGCATGGACATGAGTAATTTGGATTTGCATGTTTCGAGTGGGAAAAACAATTCTTCCTCAAAGTTGTCTGTAGTAGTATTCAGTACCTGATATGCAAACAGTATCTTGCATTAAAAAAATGCAACATACAATGACATGAACATAAAGTAAATAATGCAGCAGTTCAGCTGTAGCTGATAGAAGTGCAATGTAAGTGTTGTCTTCATGAGAAATTTGACAATTAATGCTTAGACGCACTGATCGAATTCTACCAGAAACTTGACAAATAGGCATTTCCTAAATCTGATTCCCAAGACAGCAAAAACGACGACATTGTATGGTAGTACCTACCTTTGTGAACAGGGTTTCTCTATAATGAAGCTCCTGAAAACTTGCCACAGAAACAGACTCTCGGATAGCAATTTCGCGCTTAGTCTTAGAATCTGTCTTTGTAATGTTATTGAGCCAAATTTTTAAAAGTGTGAATTCAAAAATATCCATGTTACTGATCCTACAAATGTGTAACCTGTGGTATTTTACTTAGGTTTTCAGCAAGATTGTCTTATATTCATTATGCAAACGTTTAACACTAAAATATGTATCTTTAAGGACAGTAGTTCTCAAACAACTTAGGTGCAACAACTTCCCTTTAATTTTGGAGGAAACTGCCAGTAATGCTAGTAATGTTTTGTGTTACTTCACTTATTTGAAGATACCCAAGTAAATATTTTGTTATTTATGTTTAATTAAAATAGCTAAGAATGCCCATTTAAGGGATGACAGAATTTCAAAGCTGCCACTTACTATTTGTATAAATAGTATCTGATACAAGTTTGTATTAAAAGCACTATTATTAGTACTGTGTAATTAGTCTGTTATTTACGTATTCATTTGAAAATTGATTTTGACATTTTTACCTCTAGGATTGAAAAGTTATAAAAACACTTATCTTTAAGAGGTATGTAAGTGAATAAATAAGTAAATAAATAACTTCACAGTTTGGGAATACTAACCCAAGGGCTAGCGTAGGTTTAGTAGTTCCTATAATTCAGCCTAACCATCAGAAAGTTGCAACTATTTTAATCAACTTGAATAACTACGTCAAGTAGTTTTCTATTTATGCATGAGAAGTACTGTTCCCCTTCGTAGATCCAATTTGTATCTGTGCTTTGTATCCTTGTAGGCAATTCTGAAGGAAAACATTCATAAGGTATACACACTCTAAGAAAGGTCTGTGGACACAACCAACCTGCAAGTAAACAGGAGTTAGGTGATAACGTTTGTAGTGTTGATATGTATTACGTCATGTTTTGCCCACTGGTTGCAGAACAGCCCTCAGATCCCTATGACCTTGAAACCACTGGTATATGGTGATGTCTAGGTGGTACAAAAACACCTTTTTATACCATTTAACTTTTTTTGTAAAGAATGATATGATTGCAATACATGATCTACTAGATCCACACCACCCATATGCATATTGTATTCTTGGATAACATCAGGCTTGAAAATTGACATTTTGTGTGGGCATCTATTTTTCCAATATCAATCATCAAAATCTTGGGCTGCAATTGGACAATACCATAACCACCCTCCTATCTTGCCAAGTAATGTAGGTCAAGGGTGGGAGCTGATGCACCTGCATTTCTCCTCTCCTTAGAGTCTTAGTATTCACATTCTTTGGTAAACCAATGTGATTTAAATGTACTGTTCCAATTGCATTTGTTTTCCTTTTGTATAAGGCCATGTATAATTTCGGGGAGCTGTACCAATTATCTAAATATACAGTCCTACCCTGGTCAAGTATAGGTTCCATCAGGTGCATTACTATGGAGCCAGATAACTCCAAATCTTTGTCTCCAGTATTATCAGTTCTTTGACCAGAGTAAATGCAGCTATTGTAAAGATATCCTGTTTCACTTTCACTTTATGCCAAATCTGGCCCTCTTTTGTTTTGATGTATTGTTTCCAATCTAAGTGGCCCTTCCAAAGCATCAAGCTTTCATCTATAGTAACCTTATCACCAGGCATGTAATTTTCTTTGAATTTTGAAATAATATATTCCAAAACTGACCTAATTTTGTGTAGTTTATCATTTACGATTTCTGTGCCGGTGAAATGAAGGAACTGCAAAATGGAAGTAAACCTGTTATTTGACATGCATTTCCCAAAAAATGGAGTAGCTAGCATGTCATCTGTAGACCAGTACATATCTAAAGTTGGTTTATGAATAACACCCATGAGCGTAATTGGACCAATTAGCATGTAAATCTCATTCAATGTTACTTCTCTCCACTTCTGAATTCTACCCTTAGGCTCTAAAGTGCCTTTAGAAGTCTGGTCTTCCTTCACCTTATTCGCATATGCATTTGTTTCTGTAACAATGAGAGACACTAAGTCAGCAATAAAAAACTTTGTGAAAATGTCAATTGGTTGGCATTGTCAGAAGTCAGTTGAGCTTGGGGTTGTACACCAGAGGCTTTGCTCGTGAAGATATGTCTAGTCGTTTTGGAGTCATTTTGACTACCCCAGAATGCTGCTTCTTTACGAACACCTGAAGGAAGAGAGTCACTTTCTTGCTCACTGCTACCTATATCGATGCCCCCCTCAAATTCCGAAAACTTGCAGACAATATCATAGTCACTGTCATATAGCAAAAAGGCCTCCACATTATGTGAAGTAATTTCTGAAGCCTGTACACTGCCTACAAGAGCTAAGTTGTTAACTACATTGCTAGTCGAAGCCATGGCTAGAACTGAGATATAACATTTTCAAATGTGCTTTTCTGATAGCTAAAACAAAAAACTGCAAACCCCGTAGCTACATGGCTCTACCATAAATCTCTGTGGTGTATTTATTCTAAGGTGTAAATAGAAATGCTAACAGAGGTGTGATTTCTTTGCTACTTGGGTGTCCACACACACACACCCATATAGCTATTATTGTGTTGTAGCAATAAACAGAATGGTAAAACCTTGAAGCTGAGAACATTGTGCTTAGCTAGCTATACATATATACATTTGTACGCACGTAACACAAGCCTGACTCACAAATTAGGTGTGTTCGATGTACAGAACGACTTGCTACAGAGAAAAAATTAGTGATATTTAAACTTTTGTTGATAGAGTCTTTCTTTGCTTCTACAATAGATGTAGTGCCTTTAATGAGCTTTAAGCCAGTTTTTGTTTCATTAAAATATCTTAATAAATACCAAAGATATGAATGTTTATGTACAAAGCATATTTACCTACATTTAGCAATTTAGGTGACTTGAATTGTGTATTGGGTATCCATTACCAGCCGTGCAGCATTTAAATGACTATCGCTTAAGCGGTTAATATAATTATAATCAGAGATGTTGAAAAGAGGAAGGTGAAACACATGTTTTGTTAATGATTTGAAAGTTCCTATTTTTTTTTCATTCAATTTAATATTGAATTCTGGTAGTATTATCACCAGGCCCGAATTTAGGACCTCTGACGCCCCTGGGCAAAAAAACATTTCTTGCCCCCCCCCCCCAACTTGCAATACATATATTACTTAAACTTTCACAACATAGAGAATGGTTTCACTAGTTTGGATACTTAAGTATGAGTGGCAAGCACCATAAGTGAGTTTATTAAAATTTTGGTAGAAACATCTTAATAGAAAGAACTTAGACTAAAGAGGCATCACTCCATACTAGATGTCATAATATATATTGTTTAAATAACAAGGGGCTTCCTCCTTGCCCTGTCATTTGCAAACAAGTTTATGAGTTTATTATAGTTCATTTTCACTGTTAAGTCAGATTCAATTCCAAGAACACCAAGATAACTAAGACGATCCTTCACTTTTAATGTTCTTAAATAATAATTTATGTGTCTTAGAACAGAAAATGATCTCTCAGTTGAGCAGTTGGAAGCAGGAGTGCTCAAGTATATTTGTAGAGTTATGTTTAAGTTTGGGTAAACACTCTAGATATTCTAAAAGAGTCTTCCGGGCTGATTTGCCGTGGTCTGCTGGAGTAACTTGGTCCAGATGCCTACTCATGACTCTCTAGACAGTTACCTTTTAACATCTTGCACAGCTGTGTAAGAGAGTGCGACACATTTTTATTCTTTTCTATGTAGCTTTTGAAGTGTAAGCATTCAAGTACAAATACTGAATCTTCAGGATCCGAACTGTAGACTTTCTGAAGTCTGGATGATGCTTCCTGAATTTCGAGTGAACTAAGCATTTTCAGATGTCAAAAACATAAATGTTCACTGAATTCCTTGTAGGAAGAAACTCTGTTGTTCAGTTCTTCAATCAATTTATCCAGAATCAACAGGAAAGACATCTATCTGAATCATAATTTCCTTCAGAGTCTGAATCAGATTCATCAAAGAATCTTTTCTTTTTCTTAATGCATTTCTTATCCTGGTCAATTGTAGTAATGTTACAAAGAGATTCAAATTTCTTCTGTCCTGGATTCTTGAAAACTTCATATCCCATTTTCATTTCTTCCAAGAAACCAACCAAAGAACTATACAAATTACAAACACTGACTACATCCATGTCTGCTGTTTGTAATTGTTTACTTATAACATTAAACCTTTCAAGAATGGAATTCCAAACTACAGTCATAAAAGATGTCTCAAGATTACACAACTTCTTCATTATGCCTTTAGCTTCAGATTTCACCAAAGACTTCTCACTTTCATTCCCTATTATTGACAACAGTGTTCTAACGATTGCCTCACCATCTTTGTTCAAGCTTCTGCAAGCTTCTTCTCTAGCAGACCATCGGGTTATGCAGAGGTACTTGACACTCAAGTTCTCTTTACTGAAAAATGTGCTTAAGTGATTCCATCAATGACTAGAAGCACTGAAAAAATTAAATATTTCTTGCAAAAAGTAAGTTGCTTGGTTAGATCTTGCTGCACTTGAACCCACCAAATTCACAGTGTGCGCTGAACAAGGAATGTAGAAAGCATAAGGAGAGAGAGCTCTGATTTTAGTGTGCAAGCCTGAATAAATACCTGACATATTTGGTGCATTGTCATAACTCTGTCCAATCCATGTCTCTCAAGACAGTTTATCCTGCATTTGACAGATCCTGGCCACCATGTCCTGGATTTGGCACAAATTCAACAAACCGCTCTTTAGCCAGCCCCTCTTTGTTGACATAACGCAAGACAAAACTTAATTGGTCATTATGTGCAATATCAGGGCTGTAGTCAGCAATTATAGAGTAGTATTTTGCCACAGTAACTTGGGCCACTATTTCTTCGACAACTCACTTCCCCATTATTTTGATTATTTGCTCATATATAGCAAAAGACAGATATAAAGTTTTTCTGCTTCCAGAATTCTTATATAGTGACATGTGGCCAGCAAGAAATGGATAAAATTTGGCAATAAGTTCCACGCACATTAAAAAGTTACCATTATGAACACTTCCAAGAATTTCATCATTGCCACGGAAAGGCAGTCCTCGAGAGGAAAGTTTCTTCACAACAGCAACAACCCTTTGTAGGACATTACGCCAGTATTGAACTTCATTTTCAAGTTGTAAGAATAATTTTCCATCTATCCTTGTCAAAATGGAACCTCTGTTTTTTAAACTAAGAACACAGTTTCAGTGCCTTGAACTGTTTTCATGAGTTGCCAGTTTGAGAAACCATGAGGTCCTGCCAAATCTGATGTTCCTCCAAAAAGAGTACATGGTGCACAAAATAATGTTCCCTGACTTTCAGAATAGACTAAGTAATCTGTTAATAATTTCATTTTTCGCCACCTTTCTCTGAAAAAAATTCACTAGTGCAACATCTTGTGGCACCATCTGCAAACTGATGTTTCGACTTAGAAAATTTACCTTCTTTATTTTGTTTTACCCCGTTCATTGAAATATAGTCCCGTATTTTATCAGTTTTTTCCCAAAGAAAAGGATCAGCACTAATTGTAAAGGGTTCGTCAGCAACGATGTTAAGTTCTGCCTTCACTTTCGTTTGATAGAAGTTTTGTTTCATCTTTAGATTTATTTGGGTTACTTGTTTCCCCATAGTCTTCAACAGCTTCACTTGGCGAGGGCGTTTCTTCTTGACATGAACTCCTTGGGGTCGATTTTATAAACACATCAAGGTGTGGAACTTTACTCAATGCGTCTTCTTCTCTTTTTCTTTTATCTTTCGCCAATGAACGATACTGAACCCACTAAGTCTTTTTCTTCCTGTCATTTTATTCAGTGACAATCGACACTGAAACTGAGAAAACGAAAGAAAATATGATAAACAGTTGAAAAACTTAAAAGATTCAAACATAACCTAATGAATAACAACAATTAATGAATAACAGCAAACACTTCTTGATCTTACAATTTTTTGCGTGTGTTAATCGATTCTCACTACTGGAATGCGTTTGGTTTTGTCTCAGCTACGTGCACATAGCGTGCAAACTAATCAGCATAGCCAACATGCATTGATTAATATTCCTCTGCGAGCGGCAAATTTAAATGAACCATGATGTTTCATGCTTTTTTTTTTTCCCCCAGCTTTCCACTAATTTTGCCGCCCCCTAAAATGTGCCGCTGAGGCGATATTTTTAGAAGAAGCCTCCGAAAATAGTTAAAATTTGTGTTCATAGTGGTGGCAGAAAAAGCCCCCTAGAATTGTGAATCATTGTCCTAGTGGGCAATGATAGAGATCTTCAATTGCCTTAGCTTGTTCTTGTTTATGTATTGTTGAGATTGGCGTCATGTGAAAATCGTATAGTCCGCGAACAATTGTAAAAGTGATCGACATATAGTGCTTATTGGAAGAACATTGCGTTTTAAAAGTCAACAGGAGTAAAAATGCAGAGAACTGATATACAATTAGTAAGCCTGCATCTACAAATAGAAGAAGATTACGAGTAAACGTTCCAAGCAAAATTACGCAGTCCGTGTTCGGGCTGTGTGAACCCCACAGGGCTTGTGAAAAAGGATGCCAATCCTAAAAAGTTGTATTATTGTTTGTGACTTGAAGGAACAATAAATAAGTATATTTAAAAGATAAAAGGAAATTTAATCTTCCTTGTAAGACGCAGGCCCATACTACGCCCTGAGGTTCATCGAGACAAGAGTCTCATCGCTTCATTCACCGGTAAATTCTTCTGATATTATTTGTTCCCGTCAACTTCCCCACTTTCGCATATCTATTGCTGAAATAGGAGACACGAATTATCGTTCCAAATGGCGCCCAACGTGGGGCTCGAATTGGGTCAACGTGAGGTAAAAGAAGAAGAAACGAGGAAACCCAAGGACAGCGAAGGTCGCTAGAAGAGAGGAAAAATTAGTGAAGTGAAATATTTGACAAGTAAGACTGTTCTAATTATATGTAAAATTAAAAAAAAATTAATTAATTTTGGATAATAGTTTTAATGATACTGAGAAATAGGAAATTAGTAAAAAAAATGGAGAATGTTAAAGAGTTAAGTGGTAGTAAAGAGGGAGAGAATAGTGAAGAATCAGTGGTAAAGGTTTGTGAGACAGAATTAGGATTAAAAGAACTCTTGCAGCAATTATTCTCTAAACAGATGGAGTTATCTCAGAAGATGGACAGTACGAAGTCAGACTTAATGGAAATGAAATTGGAATTGTCCAATAATAAGTCAGAATTAAATAATAGATTGTATAGTAATGAGGGTAATTTAAATGAAATAAAGTTGGAATTATACAAAAATAAGTCAGACTTAGAAGATAAAGTGGATAGTAATGTGAGTAGTTTAAAAAATAAGATGGACAGTAGTTTAGTTACAGTAACTGAGAGAATTGAACTGGGTAGGAAAGAATGTAAAGAGGAACTGAAAACATTGTCTTTAGAATTAAGGGCAGAAATTGGATCTAGTAAAAATGATATAATTAAGTTAGAAGAACTAGTAAATGAAATCAAGTTAGGGCAAGAAAGAGTAGTGAAAGACATGCAGACCGAAATGGTTAAAGAGTTAGATGAGTTTAAGAAACAGCAGGATGAGAAATTGAATAAACAAAGAGTAGATTTTGAAATGTTAGAGGTTAAAATAAAGCATGAGATAGATGCAATAGCAGAAAATTCTAAGACATTTCATAATGAAAATAGATTAGCTCAGGGTAATCTTGCTATAGAAATTAGTAACCTAAGCAGTGTTGTGAAAACTATGGGTACTGAAATGCAATTACAACGTGAGGAGTTCAACAAGTTCAGTGGGGAAGCAAAAATTAACATGCAGGAATTGCAAGATAATTTAGAAAAAGAAAAAGAAAGTACTGGGAGGTTAACCTAAGTTGTAATTGCATTGCAGGCCAATAATGTTAACCAAAGTCAAAATGTAAATGTAGATAGGAATGTGTCTGAGATTGACTTACCTGACAATGGCAGTAACAATGTTAACCTCCATGGAAATGTTTTGATTAAAATCTATTACATAGCAAATCAAGGTCACCCTTACAATATGAATTACCTGTTACGTGGCTTAACCCAATCATCTTTTGATGAGGAAGATAGTGACAACGAGCAATACCAACATGAGAGAATAAGGTTAGGAACTCAAAATAACAAAAATGTACGGCACTCGCAAAGGAAAAATACGAGAGGCGAGGCATACAGACATAATGTTGAGGATGACCAGACAGACAGTAATTCCATCAAGAGGTTACGGTATGGGAACCACAAAGTTAAAAAAAAAAAAAACCAGATATTGTGACAATGTATATAGATGTTTGTTATGTATATGTTCTTCATGTTTATGTAAATGTTAAAATTGTTAACTTGCTTGTAATTTAAATTGTCGAGAGGCATTCATCAGAATGTATGTAATATAGGTACTGTTTTGTTTTGTGCTTGTTACATTTCTTTTGTATTTGTTAGAAATTACATACATTCTGATGAGAGGCATTTGAGGTGATATTTTTAGAAGAAGCCTCCGAAAATAGTTAAAATTTGTGTTCATAGTGGTGGCAGAAAAAGCCCCCTAGAATTGTGAATCATTGTCCTAGTGGGCAATGATAGAGATCTTCAATTGTCTTAGCTTGTTCTTGTTCATGTATTGTTGAGATTGGCGTCATGTGAAAATCGTATAGTCTGCGAACAATTGTAAAAGTGATCGACATATAGTGCTTATTGGAAGAACATTGCGTTTTAAAAGTCAACAGGAGTAAAAATGCAGAGAACTGATATACAATTAGAAGGCCTGCATCGACAAATAGAAGAAGATTACGAATAAACGTTCCAAGCAAAATTACGCAGTCCGTGTTTGGGTTGTGTGAACCCCGCAGGGCTTGTGAAAAAGGATGCCAATCCTGAAAAGTTGTATTATTGTTTGTGACTTGAAGGAACAATAAATAAGTATATTTAAAAGATAAAGGAAATTTAATCTTCCTTGTAAGATGCAGGCCCATACTACGCCCTGAGGTTCATCGAGAACTTCGATGAAAAGCTTCAAGAGTCTCATCGCTTCATTCACCGGTAAATTCTTCTGATATTATTTGTTCCCGTCAACTTCCCCACTTTCGCATATCTATTGCTGAAATAGGAGGCACGAATTATCGTTCCACCGCCCAGGGCAGTTGCCCGGTTTGCCCTTACGTAAATACGGCCCTGATTATCATTAAAGCCAAAATTTGTAGAACCACAATGTGTTGAGGAGTTTCAGTTACGCTGCAGGTGTATTCACCCAGACTGTGTGGCAAGCCATCAAGACTTAGTATAAGTGAGTGGAGTTTAAAGCCTGTTGAGAGCTAAGTCATTTGGGTCTGAAGCACTGAACAGAACATCCCCATGCACAGGTTAGGTTGCTAAGAATTGTGGCTTTAATAATCATACTTGTTCTGTATGTTATCAAAAAAGTGATTAAGTGTATTCAAGAGTTGTTCAAGCAGTGTTTTGATCATTTTATTTGCTGAAAATGATTATGCTCAAGTTTCATGTGCTTTATTTTTAACACTTTCAGTTTCCAAACACATTTTAATGGACGTTTGATTCAGTAATACTTTGGCCAGACAAAACTCATGATAACTTCTTTACTCTTTTTTATTTTGCAATTTCCCTTGAAATAAAAAAGTGTGACAAAACACGCTGAGTTATTTGCGCTTCAAATATTATTTTCACAACATGTGTACAAACACAGTTATATTTAAGTTTGAATTACTTGAATGTATTCTGTATGAATTTCAATATTTGATCAGAGGCATAACGGTGTACCTGTAAATAATTGTTAGGTGCCATTAGCAACATTTCCAGTTGGTTGAGGCCATTAAAGTACAGAGTAATTTCAAGTTAGAGTTGCATTTAATTGTTCTTTACATATACAGGGTGTAAGTGAATTAACACTACACAAATTTTACTGGTAATACACGGTTCATAGATCATCAGTTTGAGATGGAAGCCAATGGTCTGGGATTAAAAATTACAGAATTATAGTTTAAAATTACTTGGGCATATGCACGCCACTGATCATGTCCCCTGAAGCTGCAACATGACGAGAAAACAAGTGGACAGTTTCATAGCCTGAGTATTTAGCGTAATGGATATGTTGCCAGGATGACAAGGATATACATGGATTAAAAGTTTGCACTCAAATCCCCATAGCTGTGTACTTTTTTTGTTCCTTTTTCTTAAGTGCAAGCAGAGTTTAATTTGATTTACAGGAAACATTTGTGTTGTGTTATAATATTTCATTTAACCAATGGTTAAGCTTTCTATTTCAAATTCGTTTAACTATTATTTACTCTTTCATGACCTAAATAGTAGATACATGCTGAAAACTTCATACGTATTTAAACAGATGGTTGAAGCTTAACTAACAGCTTACAAACAAGTAAATAATTCCTGACTGATTGTGCAAAAGCGGTTAAGTCAAAAAATATTGAAAATGAATTCTCCACAGCCTTTGATGTAATTTTGAGTGCTCTACCCATGTGTCTAGTTGGTTAACTCATATCACTTATAATAGCCAAGTAAGATGCGTGTGCAAAAGGAGGTATGTCATGAAGCCATCAGTTGTGCATGTGCAAAGACGGTGAAGTCACTCACTTTTGATTTATAGTGCTTTTCAAATGGGAAGAGTTCTGATCTGCAGCCAATGAGATACGTTTACATGCACAGCAATGCAAGCTCATTATCCCCACTCTTCATATTTCTTGGCATTGCAAGCTCATTACCCCCAGTCTTCATATTTCTTGGTGCACGTCAAGCGCCATGTAAGGGGAAAGCAATATAACACAGCAGGACTCTGATTGGTTACTGGCCTGGAGACGCTCAAGGACAAACTCCTTCCCATTTGAAAAGCACAGTAGCTTATTTTATACCATGAAACCAGCAGTGCAAAGTTGGTTAAGTCAGTAATAGAGCTGACTTAATTTGTTGTACACTACAAATTTAAATGACTTACCCAGCTTGACACTACACCTATCTGGTGACAGAGTATATATTTTCATTGCACTAATATGAAGATTGAATAATGCAAAACAACTAACTCTGGCTTGTCAACAATACATATGAAAAAATAAATTATTACAACTCTGTATATATGATTTCAGTAAAAACAGAGAAATCATTTAGTATCTCGTGTCACTTTAACTACTTATACAACTTATATTTAAACACTATTCCTGGACAAAATGTTAGGTAGGAGGATCTACAAAACTATTTTTGATGATTTTGAACTACGAAACCAAAAGTGGACACATACCAGACATGTGATAGACTTAAGCTAAAGATAGAGATCTCTGAAGGCGAAAAATACCAGAGTGTGAGAGTAAGAAATGCACCCAAGAAAAGGTTGACTTGGCAAGTCACTCTCAAGAAATTAATCATACAAGGAAAGCCATAACATTCAATTTACAACAATGCTTGCCAACTCCAGTAGTCAGTAGCTCCATTGCCTTCTATAAAAGATAACCATGGAGGTAAAATTTAATGTTCACTGCTGTGATGACGACAAGCAAGCATACTATTTCATGTAGCACAAAAGACAAGTCTTAAGAGCAACTAATGATCTTACCTTTACAATAATAATTTAAACAACTTCATCTAGAATTAGATGTAAAAAATAGTTTGTATTCCGATTCCTGCCAAGGACAAAACAAAAAGTCACATTGCCATAACGTGTATGGTTGCACTTTAGGAACACCCATTCCCCCAATCTTTTGACCACTAATTCCTAATATTAGGTCATACACTCATGGAAAGTGATGGAGATTATGCGATCATAAAAAAAAAGAAATGGAAGTATCATGTTCCTATTCATCATTCTCACTACTGGGTGCAGCTTGTTTATCAGGAAAGAACAAGCCATTTGTGGTCAGTGAAATGTCTAAAGAGGATCTTTATGACTTTTCAGCACTGTTTGGAAAAGAACTCGTGCTAGGAAAGGTTGACATAACTGGATAAAAGATCATTTGGAGGGACATGCAGTGGCTCTGTTCTCAAAAGGTATCCTTCGGCAGTTATTTCTCAAATACAAGTTAAGGAAAGATGATTTCAGATTTGCAAGTTTTCTCAGAAGAGGAAATAAATCTGCAGATATAAAACTTTTAAGAAGTATTCTGGTGCAAATGCATTAAACCTAGCAAAAATAGGACTTGCTGGACCTACTTTCATTTATCTCGGCCACATTCTGGGAATTCTAGAGCATTAAAAATATCTGAAAGTGCTCTTAGCACATTTCCAAATACTGATACCAATGATGTTGAGTGAAGAATCTGTTTTTAGTGAATGAGTGAGTATTGTTTAAGGGCCTGTCGACAGCTAGGTCATTAGGGCCCTAAGTCCAAAGAATAAAACAAGCCAACATAAAACCTCACCCTAAAAAGCTAAAAGATGAAAGTTAAAATAACTAAAAAAAAATTTTAAAATATCTAAAACCGAGAGCTAAAACAGTTAAAAGTTATACAACTGGTAAAAACATAACTTTCTAAAAGCTAAAACTGATAAAATCTTTAAAAGGTAAGAAACAAAATAACATCCAAAGTAAAAACAACTAAGAATCAATATCCGCCAAGATAAAAGCATCTTACACTTGCTTGCAAAAATCAATCTGGCAACAAACTGCAGTGCTATATTGACAGCTGCTGCGTCGTTGCTTAAAACAGAGCACAGTATAAGGCCCAGGCCAAGGGACTGACGCTCACGACCGTATTGCGGACAATCAAGAACATGTGCGACGGAGAGTGGAACATTGTACGTCGCACAGACATGCTCCGGATCACCACGCAAAAGATGTCCATGCGTGGCACGAGTGTGGCCTATCCTCAGGCGGGTTAAAATCACCTCACGCCTGGAATCCCTGCAGCTGGTCTCCAGGGTTGTACAGTGTCCTTTACTGTCCGTAACTGAATGGCAGCTAACGCTTCCCAAGATTGCTGCCAGTGAGTAAATAGATGGCGACGAAAATATTTCTGCACATCTACATAGGGTAGCGTACGGGTGGAATATTCCGGAAGGCGGCATGCAGACTTTGCAGCCGCCTCGTTGCCCGGAATACCCACATGGCCTGGGATCCACGTAAAAACAAACTGGTATCCGCGAGACAGTAGTTGCGAGATCAACGTCTCAATTTTAATAATCAATGCCGAGGTGCCGATAAACTGTTGCAGGACCTGGAGAGCGTTAATAGAGTCTGAACAGATAATAAAACTTCCAGGACCTGAACTGGAGACAAAAAGAAGGAAATAAAATATGGCAAACAGCTCGGCGGTAAATACTGAACTGGCGTCTGGAAGCGGTACTTGCGAACATCGCCATGGTATACAAAAGCGGAACCCATAGCACTACCCATATGTGAGCCATCAGTAAATACCGGAGTATAAATCCGGTATTGGTCCAGAACTGCGGTGAAAAGTTGGTGAAACACCGAGTGAGGGGTAGCTAACTTCGCACAGCTCGACAGCTCCAGGTCAAAGCGTGCACATTGGAGCTGCCATGGAGGGCATCGGCCATGCGAATGCTGCTCTACATCTGGCAATCGTAGATCGTGTGCGGTCAGCAGTTCTCGAAACCTGATGCCGCTTGGACGGGAGATAGTTGTATTCCGCGTATAACGGTACACTAGGTCTGGACGCAATACAGGTGGAAACGAAGGATGACCTGGATGAGCGGCCAACCTTGCCATGTAGGAACACAATAACAACGAGCGTCGGACAGACAGTGGGGGTTCGCCAGAATCAGCATACAGACAGTCCACTCTACTTGTACGGAAAGCCCCAGTAGCGAGACGGATACCAGTGTGATGTATTATATCTAAAAGGCGGATTCGGAGCCAGGAAGCACGCAGACAACGAATATGGTGCTGGTGGTAAGTTTAGTGTCGAGGTGTAAGCCCAAGAACTTCAGGTGTGGAACAAATGGAGGACGCGTGCCACGCGAATAAAGATAAGGAGCCGGGTGTACGCCACGAAGTCGATGGAAGTGGACACACTGTGTTTTCGTAGGGGAGAACTGAAAGCCGGTGCGAAATGCCCATTCGGCGATGGATATTATGGCCAGCTGCAGTTGACGCTCGATGTGCTCTAAACTATGAGAGCGATAGTATATCGCAAAGTCGTCAACATACAGTGACATTGGGATTCCGCCACGAACAACACTGGCAATGCCGTTGATGGCCACGGCGAAAAGCGTTACACTAAGAATCGACCCCTGGGGTACAACACCATACTCCTGGATTCGTTCTTGTGAGAGCGTATGGCCAATGCGCACATGAAATCGGGGACGTTGTAAAAAATTAAAAACAAAGAGAGCTAGATGGCCACGTAAACCGTAGTCGTGTAAATTACGGAGGATACCATAGCGCCATGTAGTGTCGAGGGCCTTCTGCAGGTCGAAGAAGACCCCACGACATGCTGCTTCATGAGAAAGGCATTCTGGATGTAAGCTTCCATGCGAGTAAGGTTGTCAACACTCGAGCGATGACGACGAAAACCGCGCTGAACATTGCTCAGCAGGTTATTCGTCTCTAGCCACCACATTAAGCGAGTGTTAATAATTCGTTCCAAGGTCTTACAAACGACACTCGTCAGGCAGATAGGGCGGTAGCTAGAGGGAAGTGATGGAGTTCGTTGAAAGACTAAGTGCTGTATGTCCGGAAAACGTGCCCGGAACCCATTAACATTCCACTGGATTATTTCCATATTAAAAAGAGATTAGTGGCCAGTCTTTATCTTTTTCTTTCTTTTGACCTTGGCGCACTTGGGACCAACGAAGTGAGTGTCACCGTCCACAAGCGACTCCTCCGATGTTTGGGAGTCCGAAGATCCCCTACGGCTCGCGAAGCGGGAGCGGAACTTCATTGAGGACGTGGGACTGCTGGCTCGAACAACGTGCCTCGATCGAGGTCTGTCCACAGATGTGGTGGCACATGGGGACGGTTCGAGAGCTGGCGTCTGCACTGCGATGGATGTAGTCGCAGGAGGATTAGGGCGACGCTGTGGAGGAGTGCTCGCTGACCAGTCGGTTTGTGCGCCAACGTCCGATACAGGTGCGTGTTGCAGTCCCACAGTGGTCACAGGAGGGCGGCGGGCAGCAGACGCATACCCGGTGGTGTTCACAGGTTTTAGCTGCTCGAAGCGCCGCCGCGCTTCTAGAAAGGTAAGGTGTTCCTTAACTCGTAACTCCTGGATACTCTTTTCATCAGAAAACTGTGGGCACTGACGCGAGCTAGAAGGATGTTTCCCTCCACAGTTCACGCTGCAGGGGTCCCGTGTACAGGCGGTGTCTTCATGTACTGGTAATCCGCAACGTTCACAAATAGCAGGATGCGTGCACGAGCTCCTTGTATGTCCGAACCTCTGACACTGGAAGCAGCGCATGGGGTTCGGTAGATGGTAGATGGTAGATACGGACGTACAGCGGCACGCTCATAACCGCAATAGATATTTTCTGGCAAGGTAGTATCCTTGAAGGTAAGAAACACCGTTCGTAAGGCGATCTCCTTGTCATCCTGCTTTCGTGACAGACGGTACGCTTGACACACTCTTTGGTCCGAGCGGCAGGTGACAATTTCCTCGTTAGAGAGGCCGTCCAAGCTAGAGGTGGCAACAACTCCCCGACATGAATTTAGCAATTTGTGTGGTGCTACTTGCACGGGATAGGATCCCAGCAAATGTGCTTTAAGGAGCTTCTGCGACTGGTCTGAATTAGTCGTCTCCAATAGCAGCGTACCGTCTCTAAGGCGTGTTGCGTTCTTGACTGGTCTACAAATCCGATCCACTTCCTTCTTTATATAAAATGGACTACTATCATTCATCGATTTTCCATCACTTGCCAAGGTCATAACCAAGAAAACATCTGTAAAGGGGCTTTTGCGCGGATGCATGATTGGTTTGGAGCCCCTTCCGGAACCGTCGGCGTCAGCCTGCCATCCGGGGGTCAAAGGAAAAAAGACACCAAAATCTCCACGGTCTGTGCCGCCATGGAGACCCCTCCATGACTGACCTCAAAGCGTACTTCAGAGGGACTACCCTCCGATCACCACTGCTTGTCCGCATCGGTAAACTGTTCACCACGTGACACTCCGGCTTTATGCCCCCACCACAGGAATAACCGCCTGTGGCTCCTCGCTTTAGGCCACGCTGCCTCAACGGAATCAGCGTGGATTCAGTGGACTTCGGGTTGATTACACCGGGGCTCCGTCAGCGGTAACACGTCCGGCCGGTGATACTAACCCGACGGCACCGGCCGTCGGGAGATTAACACCAGCCGTGCCCTCAAGGAGCTACGTGGGTGTACATGACGTGTGGACGGGCTCTGCACCTAAGGCTACAAATGGGGGCAGTAGGGAGGGTCCGCCAACCTTCGCGCTTGAGACCTCCGAAGAGCACACAAGTCGGGGGCCGCACTGAAAACCATGGGACAGGACCACGGAGAAGGGAAAGATCCCTGCTGGTGAGACAGGAGTTATAAAACTAAGGCCTTACTAACTAATAATCTTAATAAACCTAGAAGAGGAAGAGGTTGATGATAAGAAGCAACATAAGCTGCTGTACGTGGCAACATTTAATGAAGATGGAAGTGGTGAAATGATGGTGAACGGCTAGGGGCCCCGGGTGTGCCAAACCCGAACTTACCGTACTAGATCCCCCTGGGGGAGTTTGATTTCGGAGTCGTCTTCTCCTAGATGAGTCGTCAACCAAGATTACCAAGCCTCATCTACCCGTTTTGGAATGTTCTTAGCTTCCCCTCACCTCTTGCCTACCAGTGGTCACAAAGACACACTTAGTAGGCCGTCTGGATCGGGTACTGAGCCCCTCCACCACGGCAAGGCGATACTCCTTCGGAGGGGATCTATTTTTATTATTCATTATTTTTTGGATAGTGAAAACAATTTCATGGAAATTTAAAGAAAGTATATGGCAGTAAAGTCATAATAACAAAATGTCTTGTTTCTTTACTTAGTGTTATCTTATATTTTGCCAAGTTCATTAAGTTTGACAATCTTTTATAAAAGACTAAAAAATATATTTACTGTGCGATTATAAGGTATTATTTTAAAATACTATAGTGGTATCAGGGTCGTCTCTTTAGTGTGGCAGTAGTGCTTTTTCTTAACAAGCAAGAGACCAAGGTTTGATTCTCGTCACCAGCATGGGGATTTTCTTCCACTGGGGGACCTGGTAAGGGTTACACTCAGCCTCATTAGATCCCTGAGAGGCCAATCAAAGAGCTACTTCATTGAAAAGATGCGGTCCTGGTTGCGTAGACTGCATAACCGGCCGGGAGGGACCGGAGTGCTGAGCACCAGTACTGCACCACACTCTTGACACCTATAGTAGCTAGAGGTGGCGGACGCAGCGGCTAGGCGGTAAAGGCTGTTGCACCATGATTATTATTACCACAATGATATGTCTTGTTTCATTATCCTTGTAATATTTTTATGCTGTCATTTTCTCAAGTTCTGTTAAATGTGAATTTTATATAACTATGGTGGTATTTTATCCCCATGGGAACTACAAGAATTGATTACATATGCAAAAACACAATTTTATTGTACAATAAATCTTCCACTGACACCATTATTATAACATTTGCATGAAAGTGAATATGCCAAAATGTACTGTGAAAAGCCATGTAAGTCATGCACGCACCCTCCAACCCTTCAGATAATCCTCATATAAGGGATGAAGATTTACAGGAATTACAGTAACCTGATGTGTCTATTTACAGTATTAAATCTTTAATTTAGTTTTTCTCATTATGAGTTTTTTTGACTTAACTGCTTTTGCACACCCAGTCGAGAATTGATAAGCACTTGAAGGAGTTACATGTAACTGAATTATTATAATCATAAATTGAATTATATTAACATTACAATACAATATGTATTGTAGAACAAAGGTAAGGAAACAAATTATGAGTTGGCATAGATTTCAAAAGAACTGCTCAAAATGTTGACCCCTAAAATCAATGCATAGGCAACATCAACAAAGGAATGATTCTCATACCCTGTTGAGCAATTCTGGTGCATTGCAAATCTCATTACTGGCTGCAATAATGTGCAGAGCTAGCATCTCTTCAGAATCAATTAATGATGAATATATCATAATCTGAAGATGAATCCAGAAAAAAGAAGTCCATAGTGTTAAGATCTGGCAAACAAGTGACCAAGGCGCTGTAGGACTGCTTCTTCTAATTCAACAGTTGGGGAACACTCAATTTAGATGCTCCCATGCATTTATAACACTGTGCAGGAGCTCCATTGTGTTGGAAATGCAGTTAAGTGTGAAATCAAGTGGCACTTCTTCCAAAAGGGCTGGCAGTACAGCCTTCAGAAATGTTTTACCACGCAGTTGAGTAGGAAGAAGGTATGGCCAAATGATGTGGTCAGAAACTATGCCAACCAATATGTTTACCATAAATTGCTGTTGCTGGCCCTTCTGAACAGTGGCATGGGGGTATTTGTATGCCCATATATGACTTCTTGTAGCTTAGAACTGGCCTATCCCTGGTAAACATGGCTTCACCAGTGAACAGCACCACTGAAAACAGTTCTGGTGGCTGCCTTAAGACCCATTTGCAAAGCTACAAGCAGAAATCAATTCTCTGGAGTTACGGCCTGTACCTTTTGCAGTTGGAACGGGTAGAGAAGCTCCTCATGCAAACCTTGCCATACATGTGTGTGTTTGATGCCCATTGTACATGCAATAGCATGGGTGCTGGTTGATGGTTCCTCTTCCAATAAACGCACTATGTCAGGGCTGGGCAACCAGTGCTCACTGAGTGCAGCCTGCTCATGGCCTTGCATTGATAACTGTATGTTTAGCAGGAAAAAAATGAAGGCCGCTGAAGGTATCCCGTGAGTTGCGCAAGCCTGCACTACATTTTCTTTAAACTCAGGAGTGCCATGGGTACATCTTGCACCACAATCTGCTTTATTTGGAACCACAGAACCACATTCTCACAAATGCCAATCTACAGATTCGAAAGTAGCCCAATGCGACTGCTATTTGGGTACCTTTCACTGTGAATTTGTGCAGCTATTTCAGAACAACCTGCTTTGCCATACAGTAGGGTATCTCAGCTAATTCAGCAAAAATATAATTTTTTCCATGTTCCCAGAGTACCTTCAACTGCTTCAACGTAATGTAACAGGGTTGTTAAGGTCACCTATTGGCTTTATTAGACATTTATCATGCTAACACTTAGGTATCCAGCACCTCTTTTTGGGAGTAATGTTATTTTGTACTATTGCTTGGTTCAACGTTTTGTGAATTGTTTAAAGCTGGTCAACTGTTAGATTGAAAATTGTTTTTATTGACATGGATGGTTATAGGCAACTGACAGCTTCAGGTCAATGTCAATATGTAACCCTCCAATCTAAGCCATCAGATGTGAGATGAAGAAAAAGTATACAATACCCTGTGCATTGCATATGAAAATGGTATTTTGCTATTTTAAACCATAGGCACAACATTGTTCTCAAAATGGAAAAGAAAGAAAAAAAAAGTTTACTCATCTCCAGGTTTAAACTGGATTTCTCGGATTAATTAGGTCCACAGTCCACATAACCATGTGGCCAAAGCACATATTTTGGAATTTCCCTGTTTCTTTAGCCATTCGCCCCAAGCTGTGCATTGCAGTGGTATGCAGTCACATATTAAGTCTACAAATTTAAGTGCTTTTGGTAATGCTGTAACTTAGAAATGCTTCTTCAGTGAGACAAAATGCAGGCTTCACTAACTGCCTAATAGGCACTATTTCATTTTCAATAGATACTATTTCATGTTTCTGTCTGGTTATGATTTACTCATCACAATCTCTAATTACTTTGAATATGTATAACTTGGTAATTTGACATCGTAGACCATTGGTTTCCTATCTCAAATTGATTGTCTATAACTGTCTTATTATCAGTAAAGTTTGTGTGGTGTTTTTCATTGACATCCTGTATATGTAAAGCTACTGTCAAGCAACATAGCAATAAATTAACCAAACTCAGAAGAAATAGTGGTGGTGGGTAAAGCAGAAAGGAAGGAACAAGTGGCAAAGAATATTATGGTTTCATCTTTGTAAAAATCCTGTTCCTCTGACAAATATGATCTGTATTAAGGAAGAAGTGCATATGTACATGGTACATATATATGCCCGGCTACCTCTAGCGCCCCATCCATCAGTGAAAACTATTGGAGAGCAAGAGGATTAATGACTTCATTAGCCAACAACAACAGCAACATGGTACATGACCAGCTTCATAAAACATCACTGCAGAATTGTATTTCAATGCCAATAGGCAATGGACATAAGAATAAATATGCAAATCATCTAGTCTTTTCTTAACCTTCTTGCGAGTTACTTATGGATAAAATGGACTTTTTAGACAGTTGATAGAAAAAGTCAGACTTTTAGTAGTTCACGACAGTGTTAAAAGTATAAAATTCTATCACTCAGTGCTCAAAAGCTTTTAACACTCCGATAATGCCAACTTTGTTTTCTTGTGGAATATGACCATTGCCTTATTCCAGTAGGCTGTGAATCTTAAGTTACATGCTTGTTTAAAATGGCAGGTCATTTGAATTGGAATATGAATAAGTTTAGAAAAAATTGTAATATTAATTAATTAAATTTCATTATGTTATTTTTGTCATTTTATTATTTCCACTGCCTCTCTGATGTAGAATATTATGGTTTTGTAAAAGTCATGTTGCCAACACTGATGCTACGCTATGCAATGCAAATGAATATTGCAACCCAAAGTCTATCATGACCATTAGAAAGGTAAAACAGTATCACATATTTATATATAATCTATAATATATCTATAAATATTCAGGACTGTCTAAAAAAATAGTGTATGATGCACAGGTTAAAAGGATTTATTTTGCTTGTAGTTTTCCTCAACTTGGCCTGCAGCCTCGTTTCGCAATCACACCTTCTCACAAAATAAAAGCTTCCTTTTAACCCTTGTATCATAAATAACTATTTTTTGTTATGGACAGAATTATTCTGCCCTTCCATACAGTGTGGGTGGAATGGTTCCACCAAGTTTTGAATGTGATTTGAAGCTGCATAGGTAGATACAATATAGTTCATTTTACATCTGCTTCTAATGGAGCAAATATGGAATGTTATCTGCAGGTTACACAGTCCTTCCCCTTCATTTTGAAATTTATTTATACATGAATACAAGTTGTTGCTATTTGTTTACTTTGCTTTTACTGTCAATGGAGGTTTATTCTTTTGCTTCAAACTTTTTTTTTGTTGCTGCTTATAGTTCTAGTTCATCAGCATAAGCAAAAGGTGGTATAAATGATATTGGCATATTATGGTAAGAAAATACTCAGGTATCACCAAACTTGAAATGCAATATAATGTTTGAAAAGTGAACCAACAAACAGTTAAATAATATTGTACAGAGATGGCTAGTGATTATATGCTGTGCTATAGCACATTGTAAAATTTGTACTAAAAGTAGCTAGACATGATAGCGTGGGGTCATTTCTCTTCAAATGTGAGCGAGGATGCAAACAAAATGGATGAAAATATGTTTTGCTGTGCTCTCTCAGGTATAACTAGACATTACAATGTCACATGCTGAAATGATTACAGCTGCAATTTGATCTACTCAGAGAATGGGCACAACAGTCTTATTTTCAATTGTACATGCTCTAATGTGACATTATCCTTGTGAGCTGTAAGTATGACTATAAGTGGTGGTAAAAAAGTGAGTATATGAGGAAATTTAGTATGAAGGTGTTTGAAAGCAGTTGGATCTGCAAATGTGATGTTCACAATGTGCATTTTTGCTCTCCATATTTGTATTTGGGGACAGTGATGCATGGGATACAAGGGGAGTGAAAGCTCTAGGATGTAATTAACAAAGAAACAGAAATCAGAAACATATAAATGACACAGTTAATCTTAGCATGTTGAGGATTTCAACTCCAAAGTTATAGACCAATTCTGCAGCAGAAAATAGCAACGCATGGACTTAATTTTTCATCATTGAGTGTGTACTTCTTGTTATTTTAATTTTTTTTTAATAATTTGTTTTCTGGTTATTTTTGTAATGTTGTAGCACATTGGTAAAATTTTGCATGAGCCACCATTGAAATTGTGTCAAGAATGTTTCTGAAACATATAAGAGTTTGTACTCAACACAATAATAAAATGAGAAAACAGCATAGTAAGAGGAGTAGTGGGTCCCTGAACACTGTGTTTACTTCTTTTGCTATCTTCACTATAAATTTTTACACCTGAAGTCACTAAGCTCACTTTTGAGCATAAGTTTGGATTATAGAGTTTTATAACTAAAAGTCTGGCTGCAGAAAGACTTCTGTTAATAACAGGGACAGTCTTTGATTCCTTCTAGTAATTAATTGAATATTAATATTTAATAATTAACCGACCTGGACAAAGACCTAATGTGCGATCCCTCACCTTCACATGGTGCAGCTGTTAGTAATGAAATGATAATTTTGTTATTAACAGAAAGGAGACGCTTTAAACCCTTCTAAATTTGAAGACTTAAAGGAACTGATCTGAGCAAATTGTGATGAACTAAAGGGAAGGGCTGCTCCCCAATAAGTACTGGTCAGCCTGGTGAATTACTGACCAAATTGTATTTCTTTCTCTTTCTGTACCAATTCCCTCTTTAAACTTTCCTATCCAGTCTCTCTTGCCTGACCTGTTTTCTTTGGCCCTGACAGTATTAGAGAATTTGGGGCCATGGTAACTTATTATGGCATGAATGTTTCCCACCATCTCCGTGGGATCGATTTTTGTCACTTCTAAGCTCACATTTTGATATACCACGGAATTGTCATAATGCGGGGCTAAAGCATGTCCCCAAGAACTGTGTTATTTTGGGATGCTACTGTACTTTGTGATATCTGGGTGATGTGACCGCCAAATACATGGTGCCCACTACTTAACAGTTACAATTTGTTTATTACACTCCGTATGAACCCTGGGAAAAGCAAACATAAATCCAGAGGTAAAATAGACCCCCAAATCGGATTTCTGGCGGGGACTTTCTCCCAAGGATACAGACATACCAAACCAAACTCAGTCAAGACTCTTCAGTGGAATGCCAGAGGAATGTCAAACTGAAAAGGCTGAACTTATCAAAATTGTACCAGATCACTTAGTTGACATATTCACAATCCAAGATGCAAATCTTACACCAGAACAATTGCAATATTATGAATTCAAGGATTATACTGTTCACATACTTCCCAAAGGACGACAAATCAGCAGTGGTATTTTAGCTGGAATTAACACATCTTATATCATCAATCCAAATTGTCAAAGAAATGGATAACATAGACAAAATTGAAATATTTAAAATTAAATTATAGAAAAACAAATCTCAGTTTAATATATACACTGTTTATAACCTCAAACAACTCCCCTAATCTTGAACATATTATAATACACAAAAATTCAGCAATAATGGGAGATTTTTATGCACATGCATGATGTGCACAATGTGGTTAAAACAAATTAAATAGTGCAGGAAAAATGATAGAAGATCTATTAAATTCTACACCAATAGAATTAATATACAATAAGGGAAAATCCCCCAAATTATATTCATTACTCTGGTTCAGGAATTAGCCCTGACTTACTCTCAATCTGCTAATTTATATTCTCAAAAAACAAAACAAATTTTAGAAGACCCTGGTTCAGGACACAGAATGATTATTACAAGTATTCAACTTGGAAAGTATGATTTACCCTCAGTGCATCTTAAACCCACATGGAACTTCAAAAAAGCTCATTGGGAAAAGTGTACCAAAGAACTAGAAACCAAATTTAAAGAACCACTAAATAAATTAATCCAATCAGATCAAATAAACATATAGACATAAATAAACATATATACAGGTGTAACTGAAAAACACTGCACAAATTTTACTGGTGATAGATGGTTCATAGGCAATCAATTTGAGATAGGAAACCTACGGTCTAGGATTACAAATTACAGAACTGTGCTTTATTGTTTGAGGGTATGCACGCCACTGATCATGTCCACTGCAGCTGTACGGCATGTGAGAGAATCAGTGGGCGAACTTCGTAGCCTGTCTGTTTAGCATAGTGTATATGGTGCCAGGGTGCATAGGTATGCAAGTATTAGAAACGCAGGTTCAAATACCCATAAAATCATATTTTTTGTTTTTTCTCTATTTCTTCCTTCATTTGCTCTCTCTTTCTTTCTTCATTCTTTTTCTCTTTCTTCTTTCATTGTTTCTCTCTCTCTTTGTCCCTCTCAACTTACTTTCAACCAGGCTTGGACCACCGAGGGAAATGCCTGGCCTTCTGGATTGAGCTCTCGGAGTGAGAGGAAGTCAGGTCTTCATGGCTTCATAGGGAAGCATTAACATGTGCTTGCGTTATCTGTAACTTTTTCTAAATTCATTCTAAATGTCTTTCTGGTTTACCTAACTTCGTTTGATTTGTGTTTTGTGTTAGATAATGAGTTTAACAAGGTTTGGATGGAGAAGTTTATTCGCAAGACTTTCATTTCATTTTCATGGAACTAATGGACATTTAAAATACAACTTTCTGACATTTCTAATTTATGTGAATCTGTCAAGTGAGTTTGCAAGTTTTTCAAGGCAAGTTAAATTTTTGTTTGTTATATTTCGTTATTTTTTGTTGTTTAAATAAAGGCAAGCTAATCTTGCCCACTTTGATTATTAATTTCTTTCCAAGATCCTAAACCCAGCATGTTCACATTACAAAGGTAACCCATTACGTTACAATCTGTGTAACTACACTTAAGTGATTCAGCCGCTCCGTATAAAGCATGTGCAGAATATGTAAAGTGAGTTAGTTCAGTATATAAGTTACTAATTTGTTTGGCAGCTTTTATCAGTAAAGTTGGCAAATTAGGGACCATGCCACGCAGAGCACCAACGTATTAGAAATGAAAGTAATGTGCGGTAGTAAAACATAATTTGGATGATGGAATTGTGTAGATGACAATGTGTAAAGGTGAGATTGGAGAAAACTTCTGGCAATGCAGCACATGTGTGACTTAGATATGAAGGCAAGAAACTATTCTAATTCATAATGACAAATTTCAGCAACTAAAGGGCAGGGAACTCTATTTTACTTACACATACGAGGTGCATCCAGAAAGTAAGTCCTGATGACCAATAAAGAGAACAAGAACATCACTAAGTAAGAAATATTTATTGGAATAATTACATAGACTCACTGGCTACATTTCAACATAGTCACCATCATTGTTGAGGCATTTATTGTAACGGTACACCATTAACTGTATGCCCAACTCATAGGATTCTGCCGCCAATGTCCTCAGCCATGAAGTCACTTCATTCTGCACCTCAGCGTTACTGTGAAAACGTTTTCCTGCCAGAAAATGCTTCATGAGATGGAAGAGATGAAAGTCACTTGGAGCAAGATCGGGTCTTTAGGGTGGATGTTCGAAGACCTCCCATCCAAACTTATTCAACACATTTCGTGTGGCGTTGACTGTATGGGGTCTTGCATTGCCATGCAAAAGCGTAATGCCTCTGGCGTCACCAGGGACACAGCCATTATGGTCTTCGTTCTGAAACTTGGCTCTTCCTTCCGTGAATTGCCTGCACCATTGTCTTACCATACTGTCACACATAATGCCCTGTCCATATACTTGACACAATTGACGATGGATTTCTGCTGGAGATTGCTTTTGAGCATGCAAAAATCGGATGACTGCACGAACCTCGCATTTGGCAGGAGACAATATTTGACAAACCATTTTCTCCTAGCACAGAGGAATAACTACTGCTATCACAAAACTGAAACTTTACTGCAATGTTGCCATATACTTCCTCTCTTCTCCTGCACACGCGCATTCCTATCCGTCTGGTGGTGCCATCTCTGGATGCGATCGGGACTAACTTTCTGGATGCACCTTGTACATTTCTCAGTTCGACCCAAAAGATCTCCCAAACATAACACTGAGTAGCATAATTGCAGAATACATGAGAATCCCTTCATACGATCAAACAAATTAATTTATGAATCACATAACCTGAAATAACTGTGAAATCATAATCAATTGTACATGAGATATGGGAGATAGCTATACAATATAAATATATTTCATGATATATTTTATGAAATAAATACATTTTATAAGAGGTGGAATCAGGACTGAAAACTTCAATACCATAGCCGGGATTTGAACCACGGATCCTCTGCTTATGGAGCAGCTGCTCTAACCACTAAGCTACCATGGCCAACTTGCCAGTATGACATTAAATTCCCAAACCAATTCGTACTTACCCGGTTAAACAAGGGAATCTCACATCAGGGATAAATACCCCAAGGGCAACTTACAATAGTAAGTACTTTATATCCCGGGTTTAAGTAACCTTTAGATGGTGATTATTATTTATTTATGCCAACAAACTTAATGCTGGTGTTTTTAAACACACAAGCTGTGTGTGTGGGCAATGTTTAAGAGGTGGAAATAGGACTGAAAAATTCAATACCATAGCCGGGATTTGAGCCATGGATCTTCCGCTTATCGAGCTCTGCTCTAGTCACTAAACTACCATGGCTAACTTGTCAGTATCACATAAAATTCCCTAACCGATTTGTACTTATTTGGTTAGACCACAAGGGAAACTCAAATCAGAGATAAATACCCCAAGGGTCTAAAGTAAGAACAACTTAGAAACTAAAAACTTCACTTATCTTAGTAATATTCCAAGTTGTTTGGTGCTAACACGTTTCAAGTTGACTCCCTTTCTGGATTAATTTCATGATTAAATGACCAAAAATGGTCTGCCACAGCTGATTTATCAGTTTGTTTATATTTAACATTTCTAAAATGTTCTTTTATTCTGGTTTCTAAATGACGTTTAGTTTACCAATATAAACCTTACCACAATCCAAACAGTTAAATTGATAAATGCCAGATTTTTTGTAATTTGGAATTTTATCTTTTTTAGAAAAATTTAGTAAATTTTGTATATTAAATTTATTTTGAGGGACCAAATTTATTCCATATTCTTTAAAAATTTTTGTAAATTTTTTATTGGCCCACGGATGGTAAGTAAACTTTAAAAATACAATAATCTTTTATTTTTTTGAGAGTAGAAACCTCTTAGCCTTTTGATACTTGCATTTTTCTATCTTTTTATGTATAAAATCTGTATTAAAACCATTAATTACTGCAGTGTTAATGTGTTTATATTCTGTGTCAAATTCTTCTTTATTATGGGGTATATTTATTAACCTATAAATTAAACTATTGAAAACAGCAAATTTATGTGCAAAAGAATTAAAACTTTTATTTTTCATGTAATTATCAGTGTGAGTAGATTTTCTATAAATATCAAAATCAATTTATTGTTATGTCTTTCAATTTTTACGACCAGGAACGGAAGGCATCCATTACTTTCGGTTTCCAAAGTGAATTGTATGGCTTTATCCTGTAAATTTAAAAGTTTTAAAGCATCATTTATCTGTTTTTTAGGGATAACAGCAAAAATGTCATCCACATGTCTGTACCATGTTTTAAAAATTAGAGGGAATGATTTTATAATTTGAGTTTCAAAAAAGCTCATGAAAAGATTAGCAAGAAATGGCGAGAGTGGACTACCCATTGCCAAGCCAGAAGTTTGTTGAAAAAAATTACCATTAAAACTAAAGAAGTTTTAATCTAAACAAAGATTTGTAAGTTTTACAAAATCATCTATTCTTTATTTAATTCTAAAGAATTTACCCATTTTTTCAAAAAAATCAAAAGCTTTTTTCTAGGAATACTAGGAAATAGTTTACATCAAAAGAAACAAGTTTATCATTATCAGACAATACTATATTGCTAATCTTTTCTACGAATTCAAAAGAATTTTTAATACTTAAAACTTTCAAACAGATCAAAGGTACTGAATTTTTTATTTAGGCATTTCACAAAATTATACGTAGGTGAATTTATACAATTTATAATTTTGGTCTCATTTTATTTCCTGGTTTGTGAATTTTGGGAAGTGCATACAATCTGGGTAAAACTGGATTATTAACTTTCAAAATACTTTTTTCTTTGTTAGGTATCATTTTCACTTCGTTGAGAATTTTATTATATTATTATTATTTTAAAGGATCATTATCAATTTTTAAATAATTTTCACTTTCAAGAAGTTCTACTCTATTAATATAATCAGAATGTTCTAAAATTACAATTTTATTGCCTTTGTCAGCTTCAGTATAAATTACATCCTTTTCATTCAATGATTTAATAGTCTGACTATTATGATTATTTTTAGAATAATTTTTATTTATATCTTTCAAAATTTTAGTGCATTTCATTTTAACCAAAGATTAACTTAATCTTACTAACTTCATTTAAATCTTGACTGGCAATTTTAATATCTGCAATAAAATCATGTTTTTTGAAAAATTTACACAAGTTTTCATACCTTTATTTAGGAGGTTTATTTCTTTGTCACTAAAGTTACAATTTGACAAATTAATTACATTATTTGTTTGATTACTTGGTTTCTTTATATTCAATTTTTGTTGTTTTTGGCATAATCTATTTAGCTTGTTTTTTAACCTCTTTGTTTTCCTTTTAATGCTAAAATTTAGATTCCAAATTAACCCAAATTAAGTTACCTAAAGTACGTGTTAATTTTAAATGTAAGTCATATAACCTAAGTTCAATATTATTTAATTTTTTAAAATGTAAACTTCTCAACTTCAATAACTTTCTTTTCTGCTGCCTTCTGGTGAATACTACAGTCGCCGCAATTGAAATATTTACATTGTTAGTGCAAGGAAAATCTTTACGTAGACAATGTGCTCAGTTTGTTCTTATCCCGCAACTATACAAAGGAGAGGGTGAAGCTGCAAATCATGTGATTCTTGAGTGCACAGTAGCAGCTTGCTTCTATTAGCAGGCCAGATCTCAGTCAGTCTCTGGTATTTGTACAGAGCGTTCTGTTTCCAGTTTGTCATCATAATTAAATTTTTAACCTGAGTGCTATTTTTAAAGTTGTGTATTTCTCATTATAATTAAAATAATGGGATGCAAGAAGCTCACTTCTGAGGAGAAGACTCGTGCTTTAACTCTATTGGAAGTAGGTACCTCTGTGATTCGTGTAGCTGCCGATCTAAAGGTTTCAAGACGAGCTGTTTATGACCTAAAAACAGCAGCAGCATCTTTTCCACCTGGCAACACACCAAGATGAAAAATCGACTTCAACAAGAACTGATGGCCTGCTAAAACGTGAAGTGATGGCTGATCCATGGATTACAGTGGCAGGGTTAAAGAAGAAACACCCAGACCTTCTCAACAATGTTGCAATAAGGACCATTCAGCATCGACTTCAAAAAGACTTAGGTTTACCAAGTCGGTGTGCAGCCAAGAAGCCTCTTCTGACTGAAGCTATGAAGAAGAAAAGGATTAATTTTTGCAAGACATATCAGCACTGGACATCAGAGAACTGGCGTAAAGTAGTTTTCTGATGAAAGCACTTTCAAACTGGTCAGAGGAAAGTCCAAAATGGTGAGGAGGCCAAAAAATGTGTCACGATATGATCCAAAGTTTACTGTCAAAACTGTTAAACATCCAGAAAGTGTGATGGTATGGGGTGCTTTTAGTGGCAATTATGGTAGAGGTGGCTTGTACTTTCTCCCAAAGAATATCACAATGAAGGGAAGTAACTATTTAGAAGTGTTACAACAGCATTTGTTCACATTTTGGCCGATTCACCAGTGTCAGTACTTCATGCATGATGGTGCCCCTGCACATAGGACAAAGATGGTTCAGAAGTTCCTGAAAGATAATAATATACCTGCACTTCAATGGCCTGGTAACTCTCCTGACCTAAATCCAATAGAAAATGCTTGGAATCAAATGAAAAATAAAATAGGAGAGCTGCAACCATCAAGTATTAAGGAGCTACAGGAAGTGTTGAAGAAGTTGTGGGTGGAAATGGACAAAAAATATTTTGAATATCTAGCAGACTCAATGCCTAGGAGGCTCCTGAAAGTGATAAAAGTTAAGGGAAATATGACCAAGTACTACTTGTATGCACAAGTTAAAAATAAAACCATGTAAAGTCGGTATTTGTTGTTTTTATTACCTTGTAAAGATTTCCATTGCGGCAACTGTATTATCCAATTTAACTGTTCTTCTAACAAAAACAGGGGTTACTTTTCTTTTTAAACAAATATTCAAAAACCTAATGTCTGCAAGAGTATGTCTTTTCTTCTCTTGTAATTTTAAATATGATTTAATTTCATGTTTAGTTCCATATAATTTAAATTAAACAAACAGCTATTAAATTCTAAGTTATTATCCATCATACTTAAAATGGTAACTGTAACTAGGAACAAATGCTTCAAAATAATTAAGTTAAATAAGGAAATAATGAAGCTATTAACAGTGAAGCAACAAGAATCTAAAGTAAGAACACATTAGAAACTAAAAGCTCCACTTATCTTAGTAATATTCCAAGTTGTTTGGTGCACGTTTCAAGTTGATAACCCAAGGATTTGGGTTGGGGAATTTAATGTCAGTACCTAGGTGATCGAGCTTCGCTCGGCATTTTTCGCCTCTGTTTTTGTGAAATACTTTTTTTTTTTTTTTTTTTTTTTTTGCGAGAGAAGATACATAGATAAACCTGAAAAGCAAAATGTAAACTAAATAATCATTTTTGTTGCAATTGCTAAGAGTCATTTCCAAGATACAAGAGATATAGAAATACATACAAGTATTTCATAAACACCATTTCAGCTGAAAAACGTCTACTACTGAACGCAGGCATGCCTCATAGATATCCACCTAGTTTGAGGTTTTCGTTGAGCATTTGTTCCACTATGGAGTTCAGTTCTTTGGTGCTGCGATTGACTCCAACACGTTGGCCAAGGTCCTTCATATTTCCGTGGAGTTCTTCCATGGCTTCCTTAATCCCAGCCAGTTGCTCGTGAGTATTCTCTGATAGATCAATCTTCATATTGGACATTCCCGCTTTCATCTCTTCCGTTTCAGAGTTTACATTTTCAATTTTCTTCCATTTTGTCAATTTTTGTTCCCATATTTTCTATTCCGTAGTTTACATTTTTCCAATTTCGCTTTCATATTTGTTTCCTCTGCCGCATTCCAGAATTAATTTCATTCCCCATCTTGGCTAACATTTGTTTCATCAACTGTTCCATATCGTGCTTTTTGGCACCCTCCTGACACCAATTGTGATTACTTTACTTTTTTAGCTATTTCTTTATTTTTTATTAAAACACCAGAGTGCCACTAAGCAAAAGCACTGTTGAGGAATAAAGACTACAGGGAGAATAGCTGGTTGATAAAGCCATGTGAATGTACTGCACATTTCTGTTTCCATTACATAGAAAATTGTATGAATTGTTCGTAATTGTCGTGGAAGCGGGAGTAGTGAAAGAAATGTGATTGTGTTTTATTAAAGAAAAATAAGTAGAAAAATTGTCTGAATGTTATACATTGCACTTATATTTAAAATGTATGGAAACATGTATGGACTGTTTGTAGAAGAGGGAGTAGTATGTTAGGTAAAAGCAAATGGAGTAGAGAAAACCATGTGAACATAATATGTTGTGTGGTAAAATGGATTCCATAAAAACCTTCGACATGAAAACACTTAGGCATGTCAATTTTCATAGCGATCGGTCAACCGACTTTGGAGTTTACTCACTCTTCAACATACAATATGTATAGGCGCTGGTATGTATAAGGTTGATAAACGATAGGAATAACATGTGAATTCTTACGTAAAACAAATGCGAATAGAGAAAATAGTGTGAATGTAATATGTTGCAATTATATTTCAATCATAGAAAATTATATGAATTGTATGTTTGAAGGGCAAACAGAGGATACATGAATGTACTACGTAAAACAAAAGCAAGTAGAAAACCATTTGAAAATAATATATTGTGTAGTAGAATTGATACCATGAAAACTTTCTCCATGAAAAAATACATATACGTGCCGAATTCGTGATGATTGATTAAGCGGTTTTAGAGATTAACAGTTACATATATACAAACATCCAATTTATATATATAAACGATCATCTATATATATAGATGACAGAAGAGTGAGTAGAGAAAGAGATGTGAATGTGTTACCTAAAAGTGAGAGGAGAAAACAGTGTGAATGTAAAAGCATTTCTATTTCAAACATACAGAACATGGTATGACTTAATTTAAAAGCGAGGATAAAAGTGTTTTTTTTTTTTTTTTGTAAAATTACATTTTTATGGAAAATTGTTCATAGAAGAGTGAGTAGAGAAAGAGAAGTGAATTTATTACCTAAAAGTACTTAAGTAGAGAAAACACTGTGAATGTAATATGCAGCATTTCTATTTCAAACATACAGAAATTTGTATGACTTATTTCTAGAAGAGTGAATAGAGAAACAGTTATGAATGTGTTACCCAAATGTTGTTGTTGTTTTCTAGTGCCTTGCATCTGGCAATGAAGCCATTAGCATTCGTGCTTTCCAATACTTTTGAACTGTAGTTTCTTCTGATCTTAATGCTTCACAGGTCTTCAAGTGGTCTTCATTCATTTCTGCTGGATCGTTACACAGGACACATATTGGTGAGGCTGAGATACCCATTCTGTAGAGATGACTTGCCAAGCAGTCATGATTTGTCAATAGTCGGAAGGCTGCAACCGCTGTTTTCCTTGGTCTCTGGGGGATTATATCTGGATTGGAAAGTAGTGTAATCCATTTTTTATCTTTGGCATTTGTTTCTATTTCTTGTAGGTATGAATGACAAAAATGTTTAATGATCAAGCGTTTTATTGAGGAATATGAGAAATTGAATTTAGACTTTTTGTTACCCAAATGTAAGTAGAGAAAATAGTGTGAATATAATACGTAGCATTTCTATTTCAAACATGCACAGAATTGTATGACTGATTTGCAGAAGAGTGAGTAGAAGAGATGTGAATGTGTTGCCTAAAAATGAGTAGACACTGTGAATGTAATATGCATTTCTATTTCAAACATACAGAAAATTGTATGGCTTATTTCTAGAACAGTGAGTAGAGAAACTGTTATGAATGTGTTGCCCAAAAGTAAGTAGAGAAAACAGTGTGAATGTAATACGTAGCATTTATATTTCAAACATGTAAAAAATTGTATGACTTCTTTGTAGAAGAATAAGAAGAGAAACAGATGTGAAGTGTTACCTAAAAGTGAGAGGAGAAAACAGTGTGAATGTAATAGCATTTCTATTTCAAACTACTGAACATGGTATGACTTATTTTAAAACTGGGGATAAAAATGATTTTTGGTGTGAAATCACGTTCTTATGGAAAATTGTTTATAGAAGAGTGAGTAGAGAAAGAGATGTGAATATGTTACCTAAAAGTACTTAAGTAGAGAAACCACTGTGATTGTAATATGCAGCATTCCTATTTCAACATGAAGAAAATGGTATGGCTTATTTGTAGAAGAGTGAGCAGAGAAAGAGATGTGAGTGTGTTACCTAAAAGTGTGTAGAGAAAACACTGTGAGTGTAATTTGCAGCATTTTTATTTCAAATATACAAAAAATTGTATGACTTATTTCTAGAAGAGTGAGTAGAGAAATAGGTATGAATGTGTTACCCAAAAGTAAGTAGAGAAAACAGTGTGAATGTAATACATAGCATTTCTATTTCAAACATACAGAACATGGTATGACTTATTTTAAAAATGGGGGTAAAATTATTTTTGGTGTAAAATCATGTTTTTATGGAAAACTGTTTATAGGAGAGCGAGTAGAGAAAGAGATGTGAATATGTTACCTAAAAGTACTTAAGTAGAGAAACCACTGTGAATGTAATATACAGCATCTCTATTTCAAACATACAGAAAATTGTATGACTTATTTGTAGAAGAGTGCGTAGAGAAAGAGATGTGAATGTGTTGCCTAAAAGTGGGAGGAGAAAACAGTGTGAATGTAATAGCATTTATATTTCAAACATACAGAACATGGTATGACTTATTTTAAAACTGGGGATAAAAATGTTTTGTGTGTGTGTTTAAAATCACGTTTTTTATGGAAAATTGTTTATAGAAGAGTGTGTAGAGAAAGAGATGTGAATGTTTTACCTAAAAGTGAGTCTAGAAAACACTGTGCATATAATATGCATGTATACAAAAATTTAACCAAATCTTTAGAGCCGTTTCTGAAATACCGGGAGCATATATACAAGAATTGCACTGTAGAAGCGGGAATAAAAAATGTTATTTTTTTATGTAAAATCGTGTTTTTTCGGAAATTACACCTATATAGATGAACTTAAAAAGCAAAACCCTATCTGAATACAAAATTTGATGGAAATTGTTAGAGCCATTTCCAAGTTACGCGGAATATATTTATATATAAGAATTGCTCGTTTAAATATATAAGATACTGGCAGGTTGGCCATGGTAGCTTAGTGGTTAGAGCAGCTGCTTGATAAGCGAAAAATCTGTGGTTCAAATCCCGGTTATGGCATTGAATTTTTAAGTCCTGATTCTACTTCTTAAACATTGCTTACACACGGTTTGTGTATTTAAAAACACCAGCATTAAGTTTGTTGGCATAAATAAATAATGATTACATTTTATAAGAGATAGATGTGGTAGATAACTGACAAACTGAATGCTTTAAATATTGGAATTTACTGGAAATAACTGGTGCTTTCAACGTTATTTGAAATTTAGATTCTCATTAATAATAACAGCTAAAGGAGAATGAGGAAAAGGGAAATCTTCACAACACTTTCAGCTATTGTTACGTGTTCTTTATTTACATTATTCCACTCTTCAGTTCACGCTTCTATTCCACTGTTTCAGTTTTAGATGGCACTTCCATTCTATTACCTGTGTTAATCTTGATTCATAATTGCCAACCTGTTTGTCTAATAGTGTATTTCTTCATGTCAGGTTGGCATGGTTTAACGGCATTGCACATTAAGAAGCCCATATTTGGCAACATTACCCTTTTACCATGAATGCCACTCCATCCAACACAAGCAAGAAAATATCTTTCGTAACTCCATCAGGCCATATGAGAATCATTGCTCTTTCAAATGTGATTAAGATGATCTGCAGAAAGAATCCTGATAACTACGTTAACCAAAGGCGCCCAATGGAGTCTGCAGTCTCATTCCAAGGGCACCCATGTTGGTCTGGGTAGCTCTGTTGGTTAGGCGCTAGCTTACTGATCTCAAGGTTGCAGGTTCAAACCTGGCCCCAACCAATAGTTTTTAAGTGTGCTTAAAAACGATAGCCCCATGTCTGCAGATTTATTGACATGCAAAAGATCTTCTGCGGTACAAAATTCCAGCACACTGGTGGCACTGATATGGTCCTGTCAATTGACAGCGTTAACAAAATATATATATTAACCTCTTAAGCGATTGCCATTTAAAACATCCATGAGCCGAGAACTGCTAGCATTTAAATTGTTAAATGCGCTAAAAGTGCTTTGTATATACACAGCTGTACTTTGTGTAAATATTGAGTTATTTTAATGAAACAAAAACTAGTATAAAACACGTTATATGCAGTATACATGTACGTCATCAGCAAAGTTGAGGTGCATTTACAAAATATTGAAATGGCACTATTTTGTTTCACTGTGGTGAAAAGTTAACTTTGCTCTGTCGAACGCATCTAAGTTCTCTGAAAGAAACAGTAGTCGACCAATTGTATGTGTGGCTTATGTGTCAGCAAAAACAAGGCATAATGTGACATAAAGCACTAGTGTATGCGTGATCTCTGAGTCATCAGAATAGATCATGTTTGCAACTTTTCCTGACGCGTATATCGTAACTTGGTAGACTGTTCCTTTCTTTCTTGAAATACACACATATACTTTCCTGCTTGTAGGTGAAGTGAGAAGTGGTATAAAAAGGTATTTTTGCACCAACTGGATATAACCATATACAATTGTTTGGTAATTTGGAAAGCTCTAAACCCACACAGGTAAATAACCTACCTGGACTTCCGACTATTAATAGCTCGCAGCCTAATTGAACAATACCATGTTGGGGGTAGAAAATCCAGAACCCCTGCACCCCTCAGACTTCAAGGAAAACATTATCCTTAAAGGATACCACCAACAGCAAAGAAGTCCCGCCCATCTCGAAAGTGTTTTGTGTGCCACAAGAAGGAAATTTGCGAATGTGGAGATGTAACCTTGTGCGTTCATCCCTGGTTTGAGGCATATCACTGCACAAGGAACATATAAAGGTAAGCCAGTAAAGTACATAGACTTTACTTAAATGTTTCGTAAATGGAAAATTAAAATAAGTTGAGTTAGATAAGGGATAAATAAGGGTTAAATGCACAGGACCTGTATACACGCCCATCATTTTAAATGGACGTGATTTCATGTCCATATCGCTGAAGAAGTTAAGGACACCCATATCTTGTTATCCAGCACTGAGTGCCATGTCATGCAAACATCTATCATATGAGGTCTATTCGCTTCAGACCAAAGCAGCACAGGTTAGATCCTAGGGAACCGTATGTGGGATTTGTAGTGGAGAAAGCTGTGCTGTGGCAGGTTTCCTCTGGGTTCTTTGGTTTCCCCTGCCATCTCATTCCACCGGTGCTCCACCTTCATTCCATGTATCATCAGTGTCACTGCCTGTGGGGCTGTATGTAGTAAAAGTGGGCGTCGTACAAAAAAAAAGAGGTGTGGCAATAAAGAAACCTGGCTGATGGTTGTGCGATTTTCTGGCTTCATTTATGACATAGAGAAGAGTGGAGAATTGGCTTTGGGACTCCCCCTGACACACATATAAAATGTCATGCACCTGTGGCGGTTAGTCTGGGTGTGAACCTTCTTTGAGGTCTGAACTCCGTTAGAATTATGCTACGTTCTAAAGTAGAACATGTTAACATAAAATTCCTTGCAAAATTTGGAAAACCTGCCATAAAAACTTACGATTTGTTTAAACGACTTTACAATGATCAGTGTCTATCATGCAAGTTTTTGACTGGGTTAAAAGGTTCAACGATGGTAGGGAAGAGATCCAAGACATTCTGAAATTGGGTCATCCTTCCATTTCGAAAACTGTAAAGAATGTGTTAAGAGGTCCGAGGGGTTCTCTATATCAGGCTGTGAATCAAGTTTATTATAATACTGTTCTGAAGACCCTTTATGAATGTGTGCGATAAAAGAGACCAGATCAGTAGCATTGCTCATGGATTCCTCAGGATAACATGCTGACCCATAACGCGATGTCTGTGAAGAGGTTTTTGGCAAAAAAACAACATTCCAGTGATGGAACATCCACTGTATTCGCCTGAGCCACCATGTGACTTTTACTCTTCCAAAAGTGAAGTCTGTGCTCAAAGGAACCAGGGTAAAGTCTGTTGATGCAGTGAAGAAACTCTGATGGCACTCAGACACATGACCTGTTTCTAAGAAGGTTCACAGCCAGACTAACCACCACAGTGGTGTGAAGATTTATATGCATGTCTGAGATAGTCCCAAGGCCAATCCCCAACTCTTCACTTTGTCATCAACTAAGCCAGAAATGGGTACAACAAACAGTCCAGTTTCTTTATTGCCATACCTCGTATGCTATCTATAGGTATGTTTTCCAAACGCTTGTTTGCGATAGCAGTTTCATGCCCGTATATTTTTCAGACTGTTTGATACACCATTCTCTGATATCTCTGTCTTCAATGTTCATATTTTGCAACAATGAGAGATTTGCAGTGTTTCTTGGTGGCACAGTGTAGCTGAAGTAGCAATCATCTACAAGGTTTTATTTTAGTTTCTGGTTTTGGTTTCCCTTTATCCATTTCTACTTAAGTATCCCACTGAAATACAAATAACAAAGCAAATAAGTACATAAGTAAATATACTGCTATACAGAAATTTAGAGTACATACTAAATGGAAGTAACAGGTAGGGTAACGGAATGGTGCAGGTGAGGAGGGAAAGACTGGTTCACAACCACCCAACGGTAAGTATAATTTCAGGAATAGCAAGTAAGGTAGCACTCAACATTTTGGTTCACAACAACCCGGGTATGATAACAATAAGATACCAGAAAATGGAGGTGGATATTGCGCATTGGGAGTTCATTTGTTTCAAATTAACCAATGATATTTTTTTCTAGCTTCCAACTAGAGTGAGCTCTGCTGGCTGTTTCATGACACAGCTATATTAATTTCTGCAAGGAAAAGTGTAATATACAATATGAATCTAATATGCCATGCCAAGTAATGTGAATGAATAAGTTAAAACTTGACCAAGTCTTCTTTCGTGTTCCCAGAGCCCAGGAAAGCTTCCTGTCGGCTGTGAACTCTCATTTGAATACATGTGTTTCAAGTTTATGGTTCTGGTTATCATTACTGTTGTCGATGGTTGTGAACCAGGTTGAACAGGTTGCATCGTTACGTTTAGCCATGAAAGTTAATGTTTCACTTGTTTTTTTAAATTTTAAAGAACTCTATTATCGAAGGAAATTACTAAGTGTACATGCAGTTCTATATGCGAGGGCTGAGACTGAGACTGATTTTTTTTTTACAGATGTTTATTACTCCAATTCAATGTTTACATGATCTTTTTCAAAGTAGTCCCCTTCTACTTCAATGCACTTTTTATTGTGTCTCTGCCAGTCCATGAACGTGTGCTGCAGACTATTCTTTGTCAGGTCCTTGAGAATCGCCTCACTTTTCTTGAGCAATGCTTCAGAATTCTCAAATCGAATACCCCTAAGCTTTGCCTTTAGTGATGGGAATAAGAAAAAGTCACAGGGTGCAAGATCAGGGCTATAAGGTGGATGTGGTACACAGGTAATGTTGAATCGAGCCAGAAACTGCATGACTTGATTTGACGTGAGGCCGTGCATTGTCATGATGAAGTCGCCACTCAGTCCAAGGAAGCTCTGGTCCTTTCTTTGCAATGTGCTTCCTTAGTGTAGCCAATACTGATGTGTAGTATGCTGCTGTAACAGTAGTGTGATGGGGAACTGCATGCTGGTATATCATTCCATTACAGTCAAAAAATGTGATCATCACTTTCCCTGCAGATGGAACATCTTTTGCCTTTTTTGGTGTTGGAGAACCTGGCGATTTCCACACTGTGCTGGCTTGTTTTCCTTCAGGATCAACAGCCATGACTCATTACCGGTGATAATCGATTTAAAAAATGCATTCCCTCCATCAGCAAAGAGATGCAGCACCTCATGGCTCGTCTCCATTCACACAGCCTTTTGTTTGGAAGTCAACAGACGTGGCACCCAACGAGCACAAACTCGGGTCATATGGAGATGGTCATGGATAACTGTAAACAGGCTGCCATATGAAATTCTCAACACTTCACTGAGGTTACGTAATGTTATACGCTGATCCTCTCGGACAATCACAGCAGCTGTGTTGATGTTGACTTGTCACAGCAGAAGCCGAAACACCAGGCCCACCTTGCTTGACACTGACAAGTCGGCCTTCTTTGAAGTCCTTGAACCACCTAAACACTGTTGCACGAGGTAGTGCATCTTCACTGTACGCTTGCTTCAGCTTTTCATAAGTTTCAGTGGCTGTATGGTATAAATGAAATGTGTGACCTCCATTGTCTGGTATGCGAAATGCATGTAGGGCCTACAAAATAGAGCATGACTACCAACCTACCAATACGAGAGTGCTGCTGCCTACCGACGTTATACATAAAAACCAGCTCTTTTCAAATATTTATGTTACAGATACGAAACTATCACGGAAGCTACAGGAAAAATCAGTCTCAGTCTTTGTTGATCAGTCCTCTTATTAACACTATATATATAACATTCCATGGATCAAGACGAGCTTTCCCTAAGATATTAAAGGCTATGATGTGTATAGTACCATTAGAAATGGGATTTAAGTTTACAAAACAGAAATGTGATGCTTTAGCCTCGGACTGTGGGGACATTATTACATGGGGGCATTCATATTTATGACAGGTACAAACATACAGAGAGAGTGTGAGTGTGTGAGTGATTGGAGTTTAAGGGCTCGTCGACCAGGTCATTTGGGCCACATACAGAGAACAGAGGAAGAACATAGTATACACAGACAAAACATGGGTAAATGCAGGCTTAACCACTTCGAAATGCTGGACTGATATCACAATTAAGACTGCCACACAGGCCTGGAATGAGGGGTTAACAACAGGAATGAAGTGTCCAGATAAAGGTGAAAGGGTTATTACTGCACATGCAGGTTCTGAAAAAGGTTTGTACTTGGTGCCATCCTTTTGTTCAACGGGATGCAACATGAAAATTAGCACAAAGATGGATGCACCCATGTGTGACAAATATTTTGCAATGCAGATTCTGCCAAATGTTCCACAAGGATGTCATTGTTATCAATAATGTGAATTACTATTCTGCCAACTGTAAGAAAGTGCCAATGAAAAACACCTACGAAGCATGTTATAATGACCTGGTCAAAGAGCAAGAACATATAATTTGGAAAGGTTAGCAATAAATTTGAATTAGTGAAAATATTATATACTTCCTATCACTCAGAATTTAATCCTATCGAAAGGCTTGGAGTCAGGTTAACAGATACACAACAGAAACAAGGTATGTTAAATATTGTAGTGGACAACTGGGAAAACTATGTGAATCATGTGATACAGTGCTATAAAAATATGTGGAATGTGACTGTACAATTGAAATAATTCATGATAGTGTTATAATAAATTTAGAGTTTGACTGTAGCTCTGAAGGCAATTCAGAAACAGGTGATGATGGCAACTCTAACTTAGGTGTTCAGCCACTGCAGGAATAGCTTTCTAAAAGGTAATCCATTTATTTCCTTTTCTTCTTAAAATTTTATGCGTGTTAGATTCATAACTGTCGGTCATTGCATGCTGAGACATGTACAACCAGGCTTTAGTTGGGCCGGTACTCACCAGCACTGAGTACCAGTAGTTATAGAACTGCCCGAATATAATACCAGAAGTTTTGAAACCTTCAAGACAATGGCGGCATGGACCGGCTCTTAAAATACCAGTCATATAGCTGTTTAAAATTTTTATAAATATACTGAATCTGTCACATAATTGACTGAACATGATCTCATGCGACATACCCAACAATGGTGAGACAATAATATTGCAGAAAGATATTTCTTTTTGTCACACATTACAATGTACAACAAAGAAAAAGTGCTTCAACAATAAGTTCGTCTGACGTAACGATTGTCGTCCGCTTGCACCAACCAGTTTCAGTATTGTTGGAAGACATTTATTTTTCTGTTGGGCAGAAATTGTTTATCACGCTCTTTATTATCCCTTTATCATAATCATTGAGACACATATTTGTTTGTTCCTTTTTCTTATTTTATTGAGAGTTTCAAACAATGGTTCACCAATACTTTTTTCTCTCTTTGCCTCACGACGTATCTGCATTAATGTCATTTTAGAAACCCTTACTGCTGCAGAAACTCATTCCCTCACTTTTTTAATATCTATAATAAATGTTCCGGCTTCACTTTCCTTGTCCATATATTCCATCACATTATTTATAACCTCACGAGTTTGGCTGTGCAGAACTTGCGGTAAATTATGCGGTAATTTACTCATCTTAACATAAACATAAGTAACTACATATGTACAATTGCACTGGCACCACTATGCACCAATTATTTTTGGAAAGGATGTATACCCTTTGGTCATGTAGAGGTGGGCAGGAGTGGGGGACTCTGTGCACCTGCACGATCCAGGCAACTTCCTAGCTGTGAGTGAAACCAGATGAACAGATGGCTCACATCTGTACATCTGGTTTGAGTCACTCACAGCCTGAACTTTTGTGTAAAAAACTTACATTGGTTATAAAGCAAATGGATCTAATTCAAAGTTGAAGCAAACAGAACAAGATATTATGCAAACATACAGCTCAGAAAACATGCTTCCTCTGATGTGGCCCTATTGATGCAACGACAGTTTACATTAACTGGTTGTATTGTATGGTGATCTATGCTATTGAGGTTGCACTCCTATATTTGGCTACTTTACCTTGCATAACAAAATCAATACAAAGTTCCTAGGGCTGCTCATCACATTTAAGCAAGATAGAAATGGAACTAAATGGAGTAAGTCAAGAAAGAGGGATCCACAACTCCATCTTTCATGTGAGAGGATTTCTGGAATTATAAATTCAAATAAAAGAAAGTAAATCTTAACATTATCAGCTTTATTTTAAATTCTCAGCTTTCAGTTGTATATTTTTGTCTGGTATAGCACCACAATTCAATACATGCAATTCATACATGCTTCCTACATAAGAAAATTCTGCACAATACAGCAACACTGTACTGATAATCATGGAACAGTCTGCATTACAATATAGTCAAATCTCTCTGTTTATAAACTTAACAATGGATAAATGTCTAAATATGTTTGTATTTTAGTATTAATAACAAATACAAAGAAAGAAAATCTCCTTCACCCATATGTTATTCTAAGGCAGTTGTATTTCCTTTATCAGCAAACGAATAGAGAATAATAAAGTAAAAAGGGAAATCCCAAATTTCAAATCAAGTATATCATTGCAAAACACAAAAATAATGAAGTCCTGTAGTACAGGAGACAAGACACTTCTGTGTTTTAAACTGCAATCTTTCTTATTAAACCCCCCTTCCCTAATTTTTGTTCCACAGTCTTGCAGTATCACTATCCTGCAATATCTTTTAAGTGCATTATAAAAGTTTATATCACACAATGTAATTCCTCTATGCTGTAGTAAATGCCTTTACTATCAGCACTTGAACACACCGTAATATTTTGTTTTATAATCCTGCTGTTAGTCATGACTGATTTTCTTATCAAAATAAACAAATAATTGAAAACTCCACTAAGCTTACTTTTCCCTTCTGTGAACACTGGTGTAAGTTTTAATTGGACTGTGTACTATAAAAAGCAATTGATAAGCACCAAGCATACATTGCGGGTTATGATTCTCCATCACAAATTCTATTTGTATAAAAGTGATATTTAACCCCCCTCCTTCCATACAAAAACCATGGGCTGCAATATAACTACACAGAGACACAACAAATATTTCCAATTTCCATCATACACACAAACTTGTCCCCAAAAGTTTACTTATAATTAAAGTTACATCGGCACCATTACTCTACATTCTCTCAAATATATTTACAATGTCACTAGGCCTTGAAAAGTATACAAAGAGCCTGACTTTTGAATGTTCACCATGAGGCCATGTGTGTGCGGAAGCCATAATTACTTTTATTATGCTCTGCATCTGTACATCGATATGTAAGTACCAAGATCACTTAACACATTTTATTTTTTTTGTTCTGCAACCATATTTGTTAATATGAGGGCTGCAATTATAAACGTTATGATTAAATGTTCATGGTCAAACATATTTGGAAACAAAAGAGATAAGAAAACACGCTGGTAACTAAAAGGAAAGATAGAAGGAAAGAAGAAAGGAAAAGAAAGAAAATGTAACAGAAATCATCTCTACAAATATGAAATATAGCAGATTTGATGCTGTTTTCCATATTATGGTTCTAATTGTGTCTATCCTTAACAAAATGTGGTAGATGGTAAAGAAAAAGGGAAAAGGGAAGACCTTTGAATTAATATCCAATCAGCAAATACCAAGTCTCAGAGTCCGGAGATTTCAGGCCAGGGTCAATAATGCAGCAGTCAGTGAAGGACAGGGAAGCCACCCCGATAAATGAATACTGGATTTATTATGTTCCTTTTTTGCTGAACTTTGATTTGGAGGATATGCCTTCGCAATATATTTTTCTGCACCTTTATACTTAGCCTTTTCTTTCTTTTTTTCTTTCAGTACACCATTTTAAGATTTGTTTGACATTTTTCTCTTATCGTTACGGACTGCAAAAGAGCCAACTTGCTCTTAGGAAGTTACCTCATTAAGATTGTAGCCACATACGTTGTGATATACCAATGTCACTCCCCTATCCCAAACATGAGTCTGAAAGATGGCTGCCTTTATAGTTGCCAATTTCTTTCACACATGAACCTCCAATACTTTGGTTTGTGTGAGCCAATAATACATATAATTTTTAAAGACCATATACTTTCTTTATAATTCACCTTATATATGAGTATGTAATTGGTATCAATCTGAGAAAAAAATTAAAGCTATAATAAATCCTTCAGCCCATCCTAATTGGGACTTATAGTGTAGATTTCCTAGGACAGTAAACTAGCTTCATTTGCCTGTTCAAGTATATACTAAACAGGCAATTTTTAATGCGCCCCATAATAATTCAATAAGCAATCCAAGGAACAAGGGAAAGCAATTTAGCGACGGGCACCCCAAGCCCCTGCAGGTGCAGGAACATTATGAGTATCTCCACTGCTCCCTCCAAAAGAGGGAAATTCAGAAGTACTAGCTGTATCTGGCGCTCGTTGTTCCCAAGGACCGCCCTTAACAACAAAGCCAGTACCACCAGTAATAGATGATGTATCCTCTTCTCGCCCAAAGCTTGGACGGTAGTTTTCCCGTGTTTCTGCTTCAGTTACATCTTGCATCTGAAAAATTTCAATGTGCAGATCAGATATGGTTTTTTGCAATTATCAAGCATGAATTTCAGAAATGTTATTTTAGTGTCAGACATTTTTAAAAATTTCTGAAAGTCTGGGCTAATAAATTGCATCATTATTTTGCACATTAGGATGAAAACATTGTGATTTACAAATATATCTACTGGATGCATAATGCAACAATGATGATTGAAAGCCATCAAGTAAAAATCTGATATTACATTCATTTGAGCTTCTCTAGCAATTATAATTTATTCTATCTCTCTCCTATAAACTATTCCAATACAGGCTTATTATTTCACTGACTTCATGTTCATAAAAATAAATGTTTGCAAAAATGATTTCATTATACATTTTGTTGTAGGTACAAGAAAGATACGGGAGGTTGAAGCACATCTTCATTTGATGTGTTGAAATTTCATATTATTTCTATGGCAATGTGAGAAACAATGGAGTGGTGACCAACCACTTCAAAAAATGACCAACACAATGAAAAATTAAAAAAGGAAAGAAAGAAGAAACAGGAACTATCTCAGAAATGACTGATGCCACAAAAAAGATTTAAAATAAATTATATATTTTATTTTCATGCCATAGGTATATTGTGTACCAGTAATACAAAATTCATACTTAATGAAGAGGATTAAACAGGCTATTTCCAGAAAATTCAAGATATATAGTCATATAAATATCATATAAATAACATATGCTGGCACTTTAGTCAAAATCATAAAAGCCATTTTAAGAAAATAAAAGACAACAGTCATATAAATACAGTAGAATCCGAAAATAACGTTGTTGGAAGCATGCTTAAGCCCCACGTTATAACGATTCCACAGTATATAAAAATGTGAGCTTAGAAGTGACAAAAATTGATCCCGCAGAGGTGGTGGGAAACATTTGTGCAATAATAAATTACAGTACATTGTAAAGTATGCAATATACAGTAAAGTACATCACTTTTAAATGCAATTAAGCACCAGTTATTCTAGAGGTCTATTCCAGTCCTGCAATCAATCTTAATTTATACAGTACAATTACACTGCACCCATTTTACACTAACCTAACTCTGCATTGTTTTAAAGAAATCAGTGTTTTATTTGGTGGCATATTTTACAGCATTTTTTCCTCTGTGTATGGATTGATTGGTGTTGAGCAAGCAGGAAAAGGGAATAAACGTATTTGGTGTAAGTTCCAGAAGCGAGAGGAAGAGTGACATAAGTAGCTATGGGAGTGGATCTGGCAATGTACAGGGCAAGGATTGAACTCTATATGCAGGCAAAACTTAAAAAAAGGGACCCTGGAGGTGGTATGGAGATAAGCTATGTACCAGTAGCAACTGTCATTGTGATACTTTGAATGATAGGATGAGTGGAATTGTACCCGGGACCAGAGGACATGCAGGCATTGTTGGAAAAGCTCATGGACAAAATAGGACCTATGGACAGAATGGAACAATGGATAAGCAATAGTTTAAACAAAGTGGCCTGGAAAATAAAAGAGGACATAAGAGAAGAAATCAAAGGAATGAGAGAAGTGAATGCAGTTGAATTTGAAATGGAAAGATTGAGATTTTAGGGAAAGCGAAGATGCTGAAAGGCTCCAACATTTATATTCATAAGGATTTGATGCCAGCTCAAAGGGAGATATGGTGAAATTTAATAGGAAGAATGATGAAGTGAGAGCAGATGGAAAGCAAGCTTACACTAGAAATTTACAACTCTGGGTAGAAGGAGCAAATGTAACTGCTGAAGGGAAAATGGACATAAGGAGAAGGCAGCAGACAAGAAAGGAAATAACATTGCAACATTGGCAGAAAATTCAGTCAAGTGCTTTTGGAGGTAATACATGCGATACCAGACACGAGAATGTGTGGAACCAAGTGTCGACATCAGGGACTGGAGTGACGTTACCTAGAGAATCAGCTCCTGCATCATGTGCTGGTATGGAAAGAGTAGGGGAAGAAGGGAAAATGCCAGCTAAGTGAGCAAGGTCAGCAAATGTGACAATGAATGATGGCGCAAGAACAGATGGAAGAAAGGTCATGTCACTGAGGAAGGCAGAGCTAGAACAGTCCTGCAGATTAGTGGAGAAGGGGAAGAAGGTGTGGTTGTGCAGCAGTGAGTAGAGTGTGCAGGAAGGAGTAATCATGAGGGAGGGAGGGAGAGGAAACTTCTGATAGTGTGGTGCCATTGGAACATGGAAGTATTCTCGTGGTAGATAAAGATAAAACAGCAAGTATGGGATATGAATTAAGGAAGAGGGATGTTTTTGATAAGTTCCGATTTAGAACAGGTTTGCAATAGGGAATGGGAAGCAGTAGAAGGTTGGGATTCTGGAACTGCGAGGGACTGAAAAGTAAAATGTACACAGGAAATCTAAATCACTTACTTAGCAAGTTAGATTATTTGGGAGTGGTTGAGACATGGCTAAAGGAAGAGGACCTTGTGGTGAAAGATTTTATATACATGGGTATAAAGGGACAAAAGACAATGGTCTAATGGAGAATGTCTAGCGGATAGGGCATTTTATAAGGAAATCTCTAAGCTAAGGAATAAAAGAAATGTGGTCCAGACAACAAAGCACTTATTGGATAATATTGGAAGAAAAATATATAGATGATTGTATGATTTGTTTGGGAATAGTTTACAACCCACCTGTATTATTGCAATTTCACAACCCTAACCTGTTTAATCAACTGGAAGAAGATTGTGAAAAGTTAAGGAGAAGTATGTAAATTCAGAGATCATATTAATTTGGGACTTTAATATTAGATTAGGAGAAAAGGATGTACAAACAAGAAAGTATTGGAAAAGTGATGAAATAATGAGTAGATAAGAAGTGGGGAGGAAAAGCAAGGATAAAGTTACGGACAATGCTAGTGACAAGTTTACTGAATTCAGTGAACATAATTTGTTGAGTATCTTAAATGGGAAATATGGTGAGGATATTAATGGCAAATTTACTTTTATAAACAAAAATGGTAAAAGTGTAATTGATTATATTTTAGGGCCGATCAATTTGGAATGTGTTCTTGAAAGTTTTAAAGTTCTTAAGTTCCAACAGTGGTCATTTCCCACTGATAGTAGATATCAAAGTACAAACAGAGTAGACAACACAGCCTGGGAGACAGGAAAAAGAATTGTAAGCAGTAAGTGAGGTTTAAGTGGAATGCTATTTACGGTAGAGATTTTTAACAAGTTCTGGGTTTGTGCTAAGGGGAGATACGCCAGCTAGGGGTTAGTTATATGTCCAACGTAAATGAAACTGAGAAAGCAGTAAACATTTTCAATGGTGTTGAGACAGAATATTGACCAATAGAAAATCGTTCATATAAATGTTTATTAAGAGTGTATAAATTTCTAGTTCTTGTTTGGGTGTATCAGGGACTTATTTTTAATATTCAAGATAGCTAATGTTTTCTTGTCACTTTGTGTTCAACCAATAAAAACTATTTGCGCGGATGAATACAAAAGAATGGCGGTGTTGCGTCAGAGAGACGCCAAGGACTATTTTCATTAGCGTCTGTATGCTCAAGATGATAAGACGTGTTTTTTGGTAGTGTGTGAACATGGAACTTTCACCAAACTTTTATCCAGAGTAGATTCTACTAAATTATAATTGTGAAAGTTGTTGATTAATTAATATGGTGCTGAGAGTGTAAAATAACGAAGTGTTAATGAATAAATATGTTGTGATAAAGGAACATTGATTTATGCATTCCATTCTGTAACCACAACCCTGTAGATAAGAGTCTACTATCAAAGTATTTCATCTTTCAGTAAGAACATTATTTCTGCTGCTACGTAATAATTTTTATAAAAACAGCACCAAAATGGCTTACCCAACGTGGAGCTCGAATTTAGAATGGAATGCAAAATTACGAAAATTGAAATTACAATAAACATCAAAAGATGCCATCTCATCGCGCAGGAAAAAGACGCCATTAGACCATCGTTTGATATCAACGATACATCGGAACATCGATGCACGAATAATCAACGTGGGAAAAACACCGGAGATCATCTAGCGAAGCCAACTACCCAGGAGACGTAAATAACTGGACGAAGAAACAACGGAAAAGAAAGTAGGATCAAAATTTTTTGTTTTCACATACATTTATTTCCATTTTTTATGTTACTGAGAAGCGGCAAAGTAGTGGGACTTTTAACCTTAAGTGAATTGGATAAAGAAATTAAAATGTCGTGAAAAGAGATAGAAACAGGAGTGGGGGAAGGGGCAGATAGGCCTAGTTATCAGGTAGAATTAGAAAGTGAGGAACAGGTGGAAATAAGCAAAGACCAAAGGTTAATGATGATCATGTTTGAAAGACTGGAACAAAGTTTAGGTCAGAAAATGGAACAGAATAGGGCAGAATTAAAACATGACATAGAACGAAGTTTAGGTCAGAGTATAGGCCAGAAACTAGAACAAAATAAGGTAGAATTAGGTCAGAAAATGGAGCAAAATAACGCAGAATTAAAACAGGACATAGAACAAAGTTTAGGTCAGAAAATGGAGGAAGTGAGACAGAACTTAGAACAGAAAATGGAATTAGGTAGACAGAACTTAGAACAGAAAATGGAATTACGAAGACAGAACTTAGAACAGAAAATAGAATTAGGAAGACAGGAGTGTAAAGAAAATATGAAAGTAATGGAAACATATTTAAAATTAGTACATAAAAACTTGAATGAAACAAAGGAAGCCTTAGAAGCTAGGATAGAAATTGTAGGAGATAGGATGGGAAAGATAGAATCAGAAATGAGAGAAAATAAGATTGTATTAGAAGGAGAAATTGCTAGATGTAGAGATGAAATAACAGAATGTAATACAAATGTAGACTGTAAGATTACAAATGTAAAAGCAGAAATAACTGAGGAATTAAGGAAAGAGATTGAGGTAGTAAAGAAAGACATTATTAATGAAACTGTAGAACAAATTGTAATTCCTAAAATTAAGACGATGACTGATGTGATGCATTCACAACAGGATGCTATAAATGATATGAAACAAAGCCACTTAGAAATAAAGAATGATTTAAAATCAATTTGTGAAGAAATGAAAAAAGGGAAAGAAAGTTTGGCTAATGTAAATGATGTTGTGAATGCATTACAAAGACAAGATGATTTAGATGTAAGTAATGTACAAGATGAGAGTTACTTGAACAATGTACAAAATGTTGACTCACCATACAGAGAAAGAGGTTCACAACCAAACAATGACACAACACATAACACATGTTACACCAACAGCATATTACATGAAATCACACCACCTACATTCGACGAGGAGAAGGGAGACGATCCAAAACTCTTTGTTAAAGAGATGGAAGAATATTTTAAAGTGAAAAGGATACCAAATGAGCTTAGGATGATGATAGTTAAGAAAAGCTTAAAAAACAAGGCATTAGAATGGCTCAGGTTAACACTAGCTGGTCATGAGTCGTATAGCTCATTCAGAAATTTATTCCTATCAAGGTATTGGGGCCCAGCTAAGCAAAACCAAACTAGGGTAGAGCTAGCGACAGGTAGATATGATCCAACCAAAGGGTTATCGCTAGTCGATTATTTCATGAAAATAGCCAACAAAGGAAAGCTATTAGACCCCAACTTATCAGAAGCAGAACTAATTACCAGCATAACAAGACATTTCCCAGACACAGTGAGAACAGGGTTAATTGTTGCGAGGCCCGTAGATTTTGCAGATATGATAGAATTGCTGACAGCCTTCGAAACACAAAATGGTCGGCCTAATGAGCATAGACATAGGAACGGTCACCCAAACTCACCCATCTTAAACCGGAGCACGGCTACGAACAACCAGAGTGAGGGAGAACATAGAAATACTAGGAGCACCCATGAAAGGGGGAGAGGGGCACACCATTTCCCACAACCACATAATCATGGCGAGAGGATGGAGAACACAAGACAGCGGTACCACGACACGATACCGAGGGGTGAATCGAGATACAGAACGCATAGATATGATCGTGGAAGACCACAGGAGACCGTACCCATCAAGTGAATCATATACGATTCTGTAGGGAATACTTGAACAGCCAAAGGCCGTCATACAATAGGGGTTCACGTCGAAGGGGCAGAAACCAATGGAACACCGACAACGTAAGACAACAGGAACAGAATGAAAATGTGCCAGATAGGACCGATGCTGCACAGAATACAGAAACGACGATCACATCCAACGTCCAGGAAAACTAAGTACAAGTCAACTTTGTGTCCCGGAAGTTGACCTGTGTGGCAGTAGGGGCAATATTGACCAATGTAATGTAGGTACCTTGAGAAGACAGGCGAGTGAAAGAAAGGAAATAACCAATCCATCAATGATTAGGCTGAAGGTATGGGGTATCGAATTGCCAGCGATGATTGATACAGGAGCCAGCACATCAGTATGTGACGAACAGCTATTCCAGGAACTGATAACTAAAAGAAATGCTGAATTCTTGCCTGTGTGTGGAGTGTATTGCAGCACAGCAATTGGCAAGAAAAAGGAACATGTTAAATACCAGGTAAGGCTGGTAATAGAAATTGGAAGTTCGATTTTATTGCCCTGGTAATACCTAGACTAACAGCTACCCTAATCATTGGCAGTGATTTGCTTAACCTTTGGAGGTCGGTGATTAATTATGACCTACATGAATTTATTATTAAGGAAGGAGCCTCAGAATGCACTGCGAAGTTCCTGGAGGAAGAAACATGCCAGGAGGAACCAGACCAGACAGGGATCCATCCGGATGAACAATTCTTTGTGGAGAACATCAATGTCCACGAGAATAGGTTGGTAGACCTAAGGGTAAATAAGAAGAAAACAGGTTGGACGAGCGAGGAGGAAACTAATGTTTGCAGCCATTGGATCTGCACAGAAGACGAGTATGTTACCTCGGACAACTACCAACCTGAACCACTACCAACAGATGGAGAAGAATCGATGTCACAGCTAATCGATGAGAAGGTCTGGGGGGCACATGGCATCTCTGAAGAGGAAAGAAACCAACTTAGGAAAATATTGGTTAAAAACAGGAAAGTTTTTAATAAAAAGCCAGGTACGTGTAATAAGTACGTACATACTTTTACAGTAACAGATATCACCCCCTATTCACATAAATCTAGGCCCATCCCCAACTCCATCAGGGAGGAAGCTGACAGAGTGATCCAGAAAATGTTAGCGGGCGGAATAATAGAGTCGTCGGACTCATGTTATGTGAATCCAGTGGTATGGGTCCATAAGAAAGAGGGAAAATTGAGGATGACCATCGACGCAAGGAAGATAAATGCACATACCTTGCCAGATCATTACAGGCCCGAGGGGGTAGACCAACTAATATCGAAATTGAAGGGAGGTCAACATTTTACAAGTCTTGACTTGACAGCATCATTCTGGCAAATTCCTCTTCATCCAGATGTCAGGAAATATACCTGTTTCTTGCACAAAGGAAAGGTATACCATTTTTTAAAATGTGCCAAAGGACTATCGGCCAGTAGCAGTGCTCTAGACAAAGTTTTTGGGGATACCATCGAGACTTTTGTAACGCAATATGTCGATGATTTTTTGATATACAGCAAGAATCCCAAGTCGCACTTACATCACATAGATTATGTATTATCCAGGATCCAGGAAAGCAACATGACCCTAAATTTAGAAAAGTGTGAATTTTTCGTGAAAGAGGCTGAATTTCTAGGCCACATCATTACACCTGATGGTATACAACCTAATCCGGAGAGGGTCAAGGCCATAGAGCATATACCACACCCACGTAACTTAAAACAGTTGAGAAGGTTTCTGGACATTTTACATACCAGTCAAAATTCGTGGTCAACTACGCTAAGGAGCACTGTTGAAAAAAGATACTATGTGGGAATGGAATGCTGAACACCAGGTGGCCTTTAAGAATATCAAAGAACTTTTCAAGCACAGTATTCTCCTGGAACGACCGGATCCAAATTCACCTTTTCTAGTATACTCCGATGCTAGTGCGCACTCATATGGAGCAATATTAGCACAAGAAGATGCAGATGGCAACAAACATGTGATTGCCACAGCTTCTAGATTTTTAAACAAGATAGAAGCCAATGCCTGCATAACTGAATTAGAAATAGGTGCAATCCATTTTGCGTTACAAAAGTTCAGACAATATATATATCATTATAAAATAATTATATATACAGATCACGTAAGCCTGTCCTTCATTCAAAAATGCAAGTTAACCAACTCCAAAATCTCAAGGTACATACATGAGATAACGTCACATGACATAGAGGTCAAACATATCCCGGGGAAGGAGAACATCTTCAGTGACTTATTGTCAAGGTTAAGGTCGGAGAGTCACATACCCGAGACGATATACAATCCACACCATGAAATTAAAATCATGCAGATAAATAGCAAAGAAAGCAACGAAATCTTACAAGACTTCAAAAACATAGCGAAGCTACAACAAGAAGACCCTGAATTGAAGAGGCTATTCGACAAGGCTCCAGACATAATACCAAAATTGGAAGCCAAGATAGGCAAATTTAGGAACATCCTATTTAAATTGCATGGTCGCGACGTAAGGAAGTGGAAAATGATGGTACCAAATTCCTTACAGGACTGGGTCATTTTGGCATTCCACCACTCGATGCTTCACTCTGGTACTGAGAGAACAATGCTTGCAATTGAGGAAGTATTGTACATCAAACATCTTGGCAAGAAAGTCAGGAAGTTAATTTCCTCATGCGACCTATGTCAGAAGGCCAAGCCAATTAATGTAAGGTAAGATGTCGTTCCACAATCCATCGTAAGGAACGAGAAAAATGCATTGGTGTGTATTGACGAGCATGGAGAGCTACCAAGGGGGAAAGATGGAAACAGATACATCTTTGTCATGTTCGATGTTTTCATGAAACTCACCAAAATATACCCCATTAAGAACATTAAAAGCAGAACTTGCCTAGATAAAATCGTCAAGGACTACATCCCAAAATATGGGAGGATAAAATGTATTCTATCGGACAATGCAACAATGCATAAGAGCAAGTTATTCCAGAACACCTTAGAAACATTAGGAATAAAATTGTACTATTCCTCAGCGTATTATCCCCAAGGAAACCCGACTGAGAGAATCATGAGGGATATAAGTATTTATTTCCGTCTACTCTGCCACAGAGACCACACTTCCTGGACGGAAAAATGCGGATATAAGAGGAGGTGATTAACCATTCGGTGAACCCCACGACCAAGTTCGCCCCAATCGAATTGATGACCAACACGAAACCCAAGAGATTGACAATTGACATTGACACTACGATGGCTGCCCAAAGAGAATTATCAGAGAAGGAAAAAGGTCAATTGGCATTCAGAAGATTGCAGCAAAAGGCTGAAAAAGGGAGGAACAAGGTAAAAAGATTCGTCAGGAAATGGTCCCCACAAATTGGAGAAAAAGTGCTCTTAAAAAGTCACAAAGCATCCAAGGCATCTGAGAAGAGATCTGGAAAGATGGAGCTATTGTATACTGGACCACTGGTCATAACAAAACAGCTGGGTGACCACACGTATGAGCTACAGAATACAAATGGCAAGTTGGTAGGAAGATACCATAAAAACAAATTAAAGCCATACAAAGAAAGGACCAAATAGTCTTTGCCAACAAATATGTAAGGCAGGAGTAGTAAAGATGAAGGAAGATAACAATTTTAATGGGTTACTTATAGAAAATTATGTTCAGATTAGGAATTACAACAAGGAAGAAAACCAACACAGTCATTGGCTATATCGACCACAAAGAGCATTGTCAACAAAGACAGATGAGGACACTGATTGTCATTAAAGAAATGAATCATAGCAATGGAAGATAATATGTTTTTGACATAAGGATGTCAGGAACAAAAATAAAAAGGAATCAATTACGATGACAAAGATATAATATTTCGACACAAAGATGTCGAGGGTAAATGGAGAAGAAAAATAATACAATTGCAGAATAATTATAAGTATAGAAGTTTTCTCTTACAGAAATAAGAGACAAAGAAGTGACAATTAGTGAAGTGAGGAAAACCATAATCAGAAAAACAATGCCCATGAATTAAGATGAATATAGCCAATGCTAAGCTCGAAGAAATGTTGAACCAAACAACAATGAATAATAACCCAATTAAGAAAAATAGTACCATTAGTAACATCAGAGTTTAAGAACCGACTCAACAACCTGCCTATACATAATAAACTTATAAGACAAAGAAGGCAAAGAACTGAGTAAAATATTGCCATAAACATGATCATAATCATTAGCTCAAAATTTGTATCCTGTTTTTCTCTCCTCATAGCAATGAATACAAGTCAAAAAACCACATAATAAACCATGATACACTTAAATTATATTTGTGTCAATGTCAAATGTACAATAACTGAGTATGTGTTGTATAAGAACTGAATATGTGTTGTACAATAACTGAATATGTATTGTATGATAACTGGATATATTGTGTAATAACTGAATATGTTGAGTAATAACTAAATGTGTTATGTAAAAAACTGAATGTGTATTGTGTAATAACCGAATATATATTGTATAACAGAACATGTGGTATGATAGCTGGAGATATTGTACAATAACTGAATATGTATTGTATAATAATTGGACATGTTGTGTAGTAACCAAATGTGTTGTACAATAACTAAATATGTATTGTATAATAACTGAATGTATTGTGTAGTAATTGAATATGTGAAATTTATAAAGACATGCTGTATCATGCCATAACAAAAGACAAAGACAAACAGCGAAGAAGACTGTAAAGAAAAAAAAAAAAAAAAAAAAAAAATTATTGTACAAAGTGATTAAATCAGAGGAGTAGGGAGAAGTATTGTATTGTGTTTCAAGATTGTAAATATAGGTGACAACTTGAAAAACAAAACAAGGGGCATATGAGACAGAATATTGACCAATAGAAAATCGTTCATATAAATGTTTATTAAGAGTGTATAAATTTCTAGTTCTTGTTTGGGTGTATCAGGGACTTATTTTTAATATTCAAGATAGCCAATGTTTTCTTGTCACTTTGTGTTCAACCAATAAAAACTATTTGCGCGGATGAATACAAAAGAATGGCGGTGTTGCGTCAGAGAGACGCCAAGGACTATTTTCATTAGCGTCTGTATGCTCAAGATGATAAGACGTGTTTTTTGGTAGTGTGTGAACATGGAACTTTCACCAAACTTTTATCCAGAGTAGATTCTACTAAATTATAATTGTGAAAGTTGTTGATTAATTAATATGGTGCTGAGAGTGTAAAATAACGAAGTGTTAATGAATAAATATGTTGTGATAAAGGAACATTGATTTATGCATTCCATTCTGTAACCACAACCCTGTAGATAAGAGTCGCGTCTGCTATCGAAGTATTTCATCTTTCAGTAATAACATTATTCCTGCTGCTACGTAATAATCTTTATAAAAACAGCACCAGTGTTTTGCAGGTGGCATGAAGGGAAATGAGTGAAAGGAAGAATATTCAAACAAGGGGAGGATTGGTTTGATGAGGAATGTAAAGTATCAAAGAAAGTGAAACTGATATGATACTTCTTATATTCCTTCTGTTTACGATTCGTATTTAAAAAATCTGATGTGTTGCACTCACATGACTTTCTCTACTCTTGTACTAACCATTCTTACAAATTCTTATTCTTCTATCTTCTTCTGTTAGTTGAGATAAACATTTGCAGAAATTAATCTTATTGCTCCTTTTCTTGTAGGTGCAACAGGAATATGGGAATACGGTAGGCTTTGAACGATAGTTAAATCTTTTAAGCTTTCAAACTCAGTTCTCTTTGCATGCCTAACATTAAAAAATGAATAGCGATGTTCCATTTGACAAAAGTATAAGTACTCAAAAACTTGAATATCTCTGAAATGGTTCACTCAACAAAAAAATTTATTTGGACATAAACTGTGTATTTTAGCGAGATCTACATTTTTGGTATAGTCAGATTTTGTCTATCTCTTATGGTTCATGAGTTATTCAAAAGTCATCATGAGTAAACACAACTACATCTGCTACAGCAGAAAATTCAAAATATAATTTTCATTTGTCATCAAAATATCTCAAACACATGGCATTTTAATCAAAATCGTTAGCCATTTTCACGAAAATCAAAATTTTCGAAGAAATGTTCATGTGAAGGGTAGTTTGGGTGGAGCAATTTTCTTCAAAATCTTTGTGTCGCACCCTTGAAAGACAAACTTAAATACCAACTTTGGTTTTTAACGACTTTTCGTTTGAGTTATACTGTGCACAGACTGACAGACACACACACATGGACCTGGACTTTTTTCTAAAAATGCTTTTTTTGGATTCAGAGGGTCTCAAAACATATATTTCTGGTAAAATCTCGACACCAAATTTTTGGGTGGAATACAATACTTCCTCTACTTACCAGTAGAGAAAGTAAAAATTGAGAGAAGGAAATGTTGAAGGGAAGGAGGAATACCTACAGGGTAGGACATTTTACAACCAAATCATACAACAAAAGAAATTAAAAGGAGAGTAATTTATCAGGGTGTTATTGGAGGGGAATGTTAGTAAGGTATGGAAGGCCTTAAAATCATCATATAACAAATATGTAGACCAGCTGAATATTGACCCAGAAGGGTGGATAGTGTACTTTAGAACCCTTTATGGGGTATATGGGAGCAACAGGATGTTATGTTAGACCTTGAGGTCAACAATAAGCATGTGGAAATTCTGGACAATTGAATTAGTGATGAAGTAATGAGACAAGTTAGAACAATGAAAAGAAATAAAACTACTGGCCTAGATGGGATCTCCACAGAATTTCTCAAAGAATGGTACAATGACATAGAAAGAGTCAAGAAATTAACAGGATTGTTTAATTCAATAAAAGAGAAGGGATATGTACCAGTGAATTGGAAAAAGGCAATTATACACCCAATCTATAAAGGGAAATGTAGTACATCCAAATCTAACATAGCAAAAATCTTTACTGGAATTTTGGCAAGCAGACTACAGAACTGGGTAGAAGAAAACAATATCTTGTTGGAACTTCAAATGGGTTTTAGATCTGGGAGGGGAACTGTAAATAATATCTTTATAATAAAAACACTAGCGGATAAATACCTTAAAGAAAAAATCTGATGTGTTGCACTCACATGACTTTCTCTACTCTTGTACTAACCATTCTTACAAACTCTTATTCCTATATCTTCATGTTAGTTAAGATAAACATTGGTACAAATTATCTTATTGCTTAGTTCCTTGTAGGTGCAAGGGTAATTATAGAATACAGTAGGCTTTGTGCGATAGTCAAATGTTTTAAAGCTATGAGATTCTGTTGTCTTTGCACACTTAACATATAAAAAAATGAACGATGATCCATTTCACGAAAGTTCTAAGTTTTCCGAAACTCACACACATAACAAGGAATATCTCCGAAATGGTTCACCCTACAAGAAAATTTATTTGGACATAAATTGTGTATTTTAACAAGATCTACATTTTTTTGTAAAGTATAATTTGGTCTATCTCTAATGGTTTACCAGTTATGCAAGTCATCCAGAAAATTCAAGATATGCATTTCATTTGTCATCAAAATATCTCAAACATATGATATTTTAATCAAAATCGTTAGAGCCATTTTCAAGAAAATGAAAATTTTTGAAAAATGTTCCATGTAAAGGGTAGTTTAGGGTGGGGCTATTTTCTTCAAAATCTTCGTGTCGCATCCTTGAAAGACTTAAGACTTAAATACCAACTTTGGTTTTTAACCGACTATTCATTTTGAGTTATGCTGCCCACAGACACACACACGGACCTTTCGCTAAAAATGCTACTTTTGGATTCAGGGGGTCTCAAAACATATGTTTCTGCTGAAATCTCGACATCGAATTTTTGGGTGGAATACAATACTTCCCCTACTTACCAGTAGAGAAAGTAAAAAGGGGAAAACTATATCTGGCCTTTATAGACCTAGAGAAAGCTTACGATAAGGTGGAGCTACAAATACAATGACTCAAATTACTACGTAAAGGATTGAGCCAAGACATGTTAAAGACCTTGATGGCATTGTGTACAAGGATAAAGCCTTCTGTGTGGGAGTGGAGGAAGGAGTAGTCTCTTGGGAAATAGCACAAGGAAAAGGGTTAAGGCAAGGGTGTAAATTAAGCCCTATACTACTTAATTTATTTATTGACAACATTCTATTAGGGATAAACAAGAACAATAGTTGCATGCCTGCAATGAATAATATCATGATCCCTGGGCTACTGTTCGCTGATGATCTGGTACAATTACAGTAAACTGTCTGAAACAAGAGCTGCAGGAGGAGGTAAATACTGCAATGAATGGAACTTAACTGTAAATCAGGAGAAAACACAAATAGTCGTATTTATGAAGGGAGCAAATTGAGTAAATATGAAAAATGGAAAAAGGGAAATAAGGAGTATAAAGTAGTACAAGAATGTACTTAGGAGTAAAATTAGATGGGAGAGGGGAGTGGGAAAAACAAAAGAAATTAGCTCACACAAAAGGGAAAGAAGCTATGTCAGCATTAGAAGTTGTAAGCACAGAGTACCGAATATTGGGATCAAATGGTTGGAAAAAATTTATATGGTGGTGGAACCAAAAATACTTTATGATATAGAAATATGGAGACTATGGGGGGAGGAATCCATAGATACAATTCATAGGATGTTTTGCAGGAAAGTATTGGGTCTTCCAAGTGTGGTGGCAAAAGAAGTAGCGCAAATGGAGGTGGGAAGGGTGTTGAGGAAGGGTATGATTATAGAAAAGAGCTCTGAAATTTTGGTATAGGACCTTGAATTTAGATAAAAATAATTTGTTAAGGCAGTGTATAGAGTGCCAGGGAAAGAGTCTTAAGAGAATCTGGATGGACGAGTAGTATCCAAAAGAGCCTAGAAGGGAACAAAATAGTAATAATGGATAAATCAAATTACATAGAAAAAATGGAAACAATGCTAAATGATAGTAACTATGAAAAATCAACAAAAACCCACTAACCGCTTGTGTTCAAACCTTTGAAAAAAACACAAAATTCCAGCATAATGCAAAAAAAAAAAAAGTAGTTAAACCAAAAAACCCAACCGTACCTAGACTTTATGGTTTACCCAAAATACACAAACCAGAAATCACCATGAGACCCATAGTTAGCAGTATAGATTCACCAACTTACAAACTGGCAAAATGGCTATCCAATAAATTTAATTCATTACCTAAAATGAAAGTTTAAGCATAAGAAATAGTTATGAACTGATAGAACACATTAAGGACTTCAAATTAACAGGAGAGGACACCCTTGTCTCTTTTGATGTAAAGTTGCTATTCCCCAGTACACCAATAAAAAAACTCCCACCACTGATCAAAAATTGGCTCAAATCACTTGGAATGTCATCATCAGAAATTGCAGAATACATAGAACTCACCAAATTATGCACAGAACAAAATTTCTTCCATTTCCAAACAAAGTAATTCCGTCAAACTTCAGGTTTAGCAATGGGCAACCTTCTCTCACCGTTCTTGGCAGATATTTACATGAGAGGTTTGTTCCAACACAATCCAATATCAGTTCTGGCATGCGCAGTACCAAAGTAGGATTGCAACATGACAAAACTTCTGGACCAATTCTTAGAGTCTGCTAGATTGTGTATGTGCGTAAGAAAATGTTCGTATTAGTTCGGAACGCTTTCAAAAGCACTTGTTGGAACAGACCCTACATCACTTGAACCATCATTAATCTCTTATATCGAACAACTGTGCACGCGTAGTAGGCTATTAATCTCTAAGATCTGCGCATGTGTAAAATTTGCAGCTCCTGCTTTTGACCAAGAATCGATTTCACTGGTTACGAACTGGTTCCCAAAATGTTGGAACAGCAAATTGGACAGGTCTGAAGGATTTTCTGTCATGGGCGTTGCAAAGCAGGGGCAAAGGGGGGGGCGTGGCCCCCCCTTGGTAGTTGGTGGACTTAACGTGCAGCCAATTACTGACTATTAAACTATTATTTTAATTTTGATGTAAAAAACAATTTTAACAATACGGTTATTTGCAACAAATATTAATTTTGACTATAAAATAATGGTTTAATATTATCTGATTGCAAACTTCCAACATGTGCCCCCCCCCCGGAAAAAAGTCTGTCGACACTCATGTTTTCTGTTATGTTTGGAACACTGCTTAGCTACTGCGCATGCTCAGATAACAGAACTGAATCTGGATCGTGTCGGAACAAGCCTCGTATAGTCTACAACGCATGCTCAGATTATTTAGAATCACAAATTAATAATGGTTCAAGTAATATTGCAACTGTACAAACTTCTGGACTAATTCTGAGAGCGTGCTCGATTGGGCATGTCCAAGGTTGCCAACTCGTACAATAATTATGGGGGCATACGATAATTTGAATGTATGATAGTTCGATATTGGTAAAATCTCATTTTCACTGGTTTGTCACTCCAGCGAAATGAAACTAATTACAAATAGCGACACCACTTTTGCCCCTCATGGCCTGTCTCCACCCCTCTAAGGCAAGCATTTCCAACCCTACTGAAACTGCTACCTTTATCCTCTTATTGCCAGTGTGCCCAGGTCTGATAATCTCAATGGAGGCACTGTTCAGAAAATTGATGATAAATGTAGAAACTCTGAATAATTGATATTCCGTGTGAACTAAAGAATATGCCTGAACCTGGCAGTTTGTGGAGTGCTGTTAAGCACATGTCACCTTGGTGAAAATACTGATTTCAAAGAACTGGCGGAGGTTGCATTATTAGTGATTTCATTGCCACACAGAAACACTTCTTGTGAAAGACCTTTTTCAAAACTAGGTTTAATAAAAACCAAAATTAGAAACAGATTGGCGCTAGATAAGCTAAATGGACTTATTTGGTCTTCTCAGCTTGTGAAATGTGGTGGGTCCGAAAATCTGCAAGCCACCGAGATGTTAAAGTTTATCTCAACAACAAATTTGTATAATGCTGCAACAGTTGAGGAAGATGATGAGCTTTCAGATGAATTGTGCGAGAAACATAAGTGCTAAAGTTGTAATACTGATTGAGGCCATCAATCTTGTAAGTTGACACTATAAGCATCAATACTATTACATTTTCATAAGAGTTACGCTGATACATTTATTGTTGTTGCATTTGGTTTAAGATGTACAATAATTTTGAATACAAATCTATAATTTTAAGTGGCTGGTACGATAATTTTACTTTTAAATGTTGGCAACCCTGGGCATGTCCGTAAGAAAATGCTGGTATTAGTTCGGAAGGCGTCCAGAATGCGTTCAAAACCGCTTGTTGGAACTAACCTGAGTCCATTAAAAATAAGGATCACAAAAGGTTTCCTGTGGATGTTCAAACTCTGGCAGCAGTACGTAGATGACATATTTGCAATAGTTCCAAAAAGACATCAGTGACGCATTAAAACTTCTAAACATACAGGACAAAAGCATAAATTTCACAGTGGAAGTGGAAAATGATGATCAATTACCATTTTTAGATCTAAAAATAATCAAAAGCAAGAATAGAATAAACTTTGGTATTCACAGAAAACCAACACAGATGGACAACTACATAAAAGCTAATAGTTACAATCCAAGAAGCCACATACAAGCAATCTTCAATAGTTTAACACATAGATTGGTGAACATTCCTCTTCCAGCAGAAGAATACAAAACAGAATATTACAAAATAATTGAAATAGCACAAAAAATGGCTTCCCCAAAGAATTAGTAGATAAAAAAGTAAAACGAGCAGAAAAGAAAAAATTACTAAAAGAAACTACAACTCTCACAGCAGCAGAAACAAAAATGACATTCAAAACATTCACATATCATCCACGGGTCTTTGACGAATTCAAAAAAGTGTTCAAGGAATACAACATTCAGCTAGCACCAGTAAACCATTACTCCATAAAAAAACCTGCTGTTTTCAAACATCAAAGATATTATTCCACCTAACAAAAAATCTGGTATATACCAAACTGAGTGCAGTGATTGTAATGAAGTATACATAGGAAAAACCAAAAGAAATTTAGAAATTAGATCCGAGGAACACATTAGGAACATCAAGAGCAAACAATTGTTAAAATCAGCAGTTGCCTTTCACTTTTGGACAAAAAATCACAGCATAAAGCCAGAACCGAAACTCCTCAAACACATAACCGGAAAACAAGAGCTGTTCACATGGGAACAAATCTTCATTTTAAAAAATAGAAACTGTATATTTAATTTCGACATTCCCCAGAAAGATATTTTCAGCTAGTTCCTTGAATCATTACCACAAGACACATCAGAAAAAGCATCGCCATCCGCACCACGAAAACTCAGTCATCGTCTGGTTGATGAAGGAGGAAAGTTAACCTCTGAAACGTGTTCCAGAAAATTATAAATGTAGTTTAGTGTTATTAATTGACTCACCTTTTAAATTAAATTAACTTTCACTTCATTGCCATCTACCTTTAATACATAACCTTGCCACCATTTATATGAATAACGGAAAGTTACAAATCCTACTATGTCATTAATATCCACACTGTCGTCATTGTCATCATCAGATACTATCTCTACTTTTGATTCTGTTGAAAATGAGTATCTTTTCACTAAAACTCTAGTCTCACTTATAGGACTATAACTGAATTTGTTGTGTTGCCTTAATTGATTTTGCTGATGTGAATCTGGTCCTCAACATTTTTTTTTCTGTCTTGTAGTCCTCCTTAGAGGAATATGAAAAATCAATGTTATTTATACTCTTTTTGCCCCAGTCATATAATTGACAATGTATCATGATTTGATCATTGTAGGTCATACGAAGGCTTGCCAATGCTGCTAAATGTTTTACCATCCCTCCGACACCATCACATGCATTTTTTCTGTGATATACATACTGTAGGTTGAGAACCTTGTATTATATATAACAGGTCTTTATTGTTCATTTTTGTCCCTGAAAATCCAACCTCACCGGCCATGACCAAGGGGTGGGCAATGGGAAGTAGGGGAATGCTTGTGGGATAGGGGTGAGGCCTGTAGGGATATGTGCCCCGAGACCAACATGGTAACCAAGAAGGCCCTTTAGGAGCTCTGAAAATGATTGATGAGGTAATGGTCTGGTCTTTCAAGTTAGAAGTTTTAAGCTGGGCTGGACGCCTGAAGTGAAAATTGTTATCTCAGCGGGCTCACAACACTGATATAAAGAAGTGACAATTAAGCAGGCCTCTGTGTAAATCTTTACTGGAAAAAGAATACTATTTTTTTTTTCAAATTTGTGGTACTTACATATTCTTCTTCGAGATTCAGTAAATGATCCTTTGCATCTAACACATTTTCTTCAGCACCAATGATGGTCACAATATTTGGATCATCCTCAGGACCACGTGGAAACTTTATGTCTACACTAAATTGCTCCATTATCTTGCGTATATTTCGGCCTCGTGCACCAATAAGTCGAGAATGCACCCTTGAATCAATTGGGACTTCCTCCCTAATCATTTCATTCTGAAATAAAATTTACGAAAATTGACATATTTCTTTCAGAACAAGATGATAATGGGATGTGTTAATTATCAATGACCTGAAATTTACTGATTGAATCTAAAATGAACAATTTTCTACAGCTTGACAATAGTAAATTTGACTTTATAATAAATTATGCATTTTGATTTTATTTGCACTTTGTGATAACATATGGTATTCCACAAAATACTTGCCAGCTCATTAACAATCTTCATTATATCATCACGTGCAGCCTTTGTATTTTCTTCATAACCAGTTATTGTAATTATATGTTCTTCTGGATCACCTTTCTTGGGGAAGTTGATTTGTACTCCATGATCAGATCGTATTTTCGATATCACTGCACCCTTTCTACCTATGATTTTAGGGTGATATTCTGGGTCAACTTCAATCTGCAAAAAGAAAGTTTAAGAACTTTAGGCACATAAAAAGTTGTTTCACACTGTAAAAGATGGTTTCTACAATGAGATTTTCACTCTTCATTATCATAAAACAGGAGTGGCTATGGCATGCTAGTCGGCAATAAAAAATTTTGAGACTATATAATGTACACAATACACAAACTCATAGCAAATGTCATTGAAGGCACAAGGAGAACAGTGGAAATAAATCAATAAAGAGGTATTTAACACCAGGTTGATGTATACAGGCCTAAAAATTAAAACTATTTCCATAATATTGCTAACAATACCGTAAAGCATGAGCATTTTAAAAAAGACTGACAAAAGGTAATAAAAATTCAGATCAATAACAATGGATATTTTGGAAATGACTAATTTCATTAACAATTTTGCTTGAAAATAAATGGTCTTTTTTAGAGATCTACACACTTTGTTTCATATGTTTTTGTCTATTCCTTAGATTTACCAATTATACAAAATTCCCTCCAAACAAAGGGAGTTGCACAGGGTATTCCCAGAAAATTGAAGACATATTTTGTCATGCAGATTCCTTAAAAATATAGTATTTAAGTCAAAATCATTAAGAGCCACTTTTAAAAAATGTGGCATTTTCCACATAATGAGTATTTTGAAGTAAGATTTTACTGGAAATTTTGTTGAATTCTTGAAGAATTCTGAGCTTATATACCATTATATATTCGTATTTTTTGGACTTCTGCTTTTTAGTAATGCTGTTCACATATACATGAGGATCTTTTTCCAAAAATGCTTTTTAAAATTATGGGTGCCTCAAAACATGTATTCCTGGTGAAATGTATTTTTGGATGGAATACAAAACTTCATCTTACCTACTATAAAAAGGAGATGCAGTAAACATTCACGTTTGTCATTACATATATACTATGGATTTAATTGGTTGTGTAGATTTGTTTACAAGTGTAATCAGAATCATACATATCATTTGAAGGAATCTCTTCAAGAACACTACTCTTGCACTGCTTTCAGAAGTTACTATGCGACATAAGTGACTGCTTTTTAAGGGAACTAGGCAGATTGGTGAACTGTTTTCAGGATGATGGGAGACTTGGAGATATCAGTTAACCACCCAGAAATGTTTTCAACATAAGAGGAAGGTGACACTATATAGAACTTTTTTCTCAGATGCACTGAGAAAAAAGAAGTGAACAAAATTTACAGCACTTGCAATATTGCAAGTCACCTTTGATGAATACTCACTCACTCTTTGGCATTACAGCCCTTGAAAGGTTACAGCCTGTCTCACTATTGAAGCCCATTCTTTTCTACAATGCATTCTCCTCTTCCATTCTCTTACAGTGAAACCTTGTTTATCCAGATCAGATTTTTACATTTTTTTTTATTTTAAATTTAATGTTCACATTAGATAGTAAATTTTATCTATGATAGCAAGAATGTAACCATAACTATGCCAAATATTCACTTTTCAGTTTGGTTCAATGTATGGTTCCTCCATAAATTGTACAATACATTATGGTAATATGCACTGTACTGTAAAATGCTATCTGATGAATTTAAGAAAGATTTAGTAATGTAAATGTGATATATCTCACCATTTACAAGGGGAGTTCAATAAGTAATGCAACACATGTTTTACGGAGCTTTTAAAATTGTGTCTGTAACGGAGGCGTGTTCTAAACAATGGGCAGTGATTGAGTTTCTTTTGGCAGAAAACCAGGGCATCTCAGATATTCATAGGCACTTGCAGAATGTCTACGGTGATCTGGCAGTGGACAAAAGCACGGTGAGTCGTTGGGCAAAGCGTGTGTCATCATCGCCGCAAGGTCAAGCAAAACTGTCTGATCTCCCGCATGCTGTGCACTTGCACAGCTATGACTTCGGCAACGTTGGAGCGTGCAAACACTCTCATTCAAGATGATTGCCGGATCTCAATCAAACACCTCAGTGCCCAACTTGACGTCTCTGTTGGTAGTGGTCACAATTGTTCACCAGTTGGGATATTCAAAGGTTTGTTCCCGCTGGGTCCCTCAATGTCTAACCGAAGACCATAAAGAGCAAAGGAGAACCATCTGTGCGGAATTGCTTGCTTGTCACAAGGCTGATGGTGACAGTTGTTACCGGTGATGATACATGGGTTCATCACTTTGAACCCGAAACAAAACGGAAATCAATGGAGTGGCACCACACCCACTCCCCTACCAAGAAAAAGTTTAAAGCCATACCCTCAGCCGGTAAAGTCATGGCTACAGTCTTCTCGCTGAAGGGATTATTCTGTTCAATGTCCCTTCCCCATAGTCAAGCGATCAACTCTGAAGTGTATTGTGCTACTCTTCGAAAATTAAAGAAACGACTTCAGCGTGTTCGTAGGCATAAAAATCCGAACAAATTTCTTTTTCTCCATGACAATGCAAGACCTCACACAAGTCTTCACACCCCGGAGGAGCTCACAAAACTTCAGTGGACTATTCTTCCGCATCCTCCCTACAGCCCCGATCTAGTACCATTGGATTTCCATATGTTTGGCCCAATGAACGATGCAATCCGTGGGATGCACTATGTAGATGAAGTTATTGATGCAGTACGACGTTGGCTCCAACATCGACCAGTGGAATGGTACCGTGCAGGCATACAGGCTGTCATTTTAAGGTGGCGTAAAGCCGTAGCATTGAATGGAGATTACGTTGAGAAATAATGTTGTGTAGACAAAAGATTGGGGAATAACATGGTGTATTTGAATGCTGAATAAAAGAACCCCTGTTTCAGGAAAAAAATGTGTTGCATTACTTATTGAACTGCCCTCGTATAAATAGCCCCAGAAGAAAGTGTTTGACTTTGATCCCTACTCATCGTTACACCTTTCTTAATCTCTCAGTTTTCCTACTGTTTTCAAACGACATCTGTCATTAAGTTTATTGTGTGTGTTTCGAGCAGATTGTTTGTGTGTCTTATTACAGTGTTTGGGAGTGTCGGTGTACAAGTTGTAAATAACAAAGTGAAAGAAGGTCATGGTTTCAATATATAAAAAGTTGGATGCTATTAATTGAACTGATAAAGGAGAAACTTTTAAGAAAATAGTAGCTGAATTGAGAGTTGGGACTTCAATAGTGTCCGACTGGAAGAAGCAAAGAAAAGACATTGAAGATTTTTGTTGTTAAATGATATGTAAAGACAGTTTGAAAGGCAGAGGAATGGCAAAAAAAGCAAAAAATTAAACACTAGGTGAAACACTATTCATGTGGTACAGTGCTCAGTGAGAACATGCTTTGCCTTTCTACATGTCCTACCCACCTTAAGTCTTGCACTTTTAATAAAACTCACAATATGGAAGAAACAAAGAAAAGATATTGAAGATTTTTGTTGTTAAATGATATGTAAAGACAGTTTGAAAGGCAAACAAAAGCAAAAAATTAAACACTAGATGACACATTATTCATGTGGTACAGTGCTCAGTGAGAATGCAGTTTGCCTATATCTGGACTAATCTTGGCCCAGAAAGCTTTGAGCTTAAACAAAATGTTACCAAATTTTGAACTAAATTTCACAGACACGGCATTAATCAACTTACTCTGACTGGAGAGAGCTAGTCTAGTGATGTTGCTGGTGCTGAAAAATTTAAACAGACTTCAAATAATTTGTTTCATTTAAGGAATTGACACCCGATCAAATTTATAATGCTAACGAAATTGGGTCTATTTCACATTTCTTTGCAGTTTTTGGCTGTTTCTTTCATGGTGTAACAAATGATTTCAACTCACCGCTTTCAACCTGCTGGTCTACTTCACCATATTTTGCATCAATTTTTTGAACACACCAGTTGCTTCAGCTACCTTCTTTTAAATGTCCTATAGATATTTAGAGCCTCCTAGTTCATTTTTCATGTACTTATAAATATTGCAAAAAACTTCTGCCATTTGAGTATGCAATGTTTTAGGACTTTCTAACTTATATTTTATGGGAGGCATGTTGCCTTACACTATATTCCACTTCAATGTGTAAAACTTCACCGGGAAACTGCAAAAAACAAAATACTTTCTCTGCACTATTACACAATTCCTGCAACTGGCACTTTTTGAGGCATTTGATACTGAGCCTCAAATGAGCATAATGTCACTCTGCAACGGGTATAACAGCACAAGGTGAGTTTTCTCACATTTAACATTGCCCAAAATGGCAATCTTGTTCTGTAACACCTCTTTAATGTTTAAATACTAATATAGTATTTCATAGTACATTAACAACAACAACAACAACAATAATAATAATAATAATAATAATAATAATAATAATAATAATAATAATAATAATAATAATAATAATGATGATGATGATGACTTGAGGAGTATGGAGTTAAAATAGTTGCCCATTCAGATCTAACATAAGAATCCTTTGATGGAACGCAAGTGGTCTCACACAAGCAAAAAGAATAGAGCACAATAAAATTGTATTTGACAGTAACATAGATATTACTTTCTCTACTGGTACGTAGGGGAAGTATTATATTCTGCCCAAAAATTCAATGTTGAGATTTCACCAGAAATATGTTTTGAGACCCCCTGAATCCAAAAAAAGCATTTTTAGAAAAAGGAGTGTGTGTGCGTGCGTGGACAGCATAACTCAAAAACGAAAAGTCAGTTAAAAACCAAAGTTGGTATTTAAGTTTAATGTGTGTCAGGGATGCGACACGAAGATTTTGAGAAAATAGCCCCACCCTAAACTACACTTTACATGGAAAATTTTGATTTTCTTGAAAATGGCTAATGATTTTGATTAAAATGTTGTATGTTTAAGATATTTGTATGACAAATAAAATGTACATTTTGAATTTTCTGGCTATAGCCTATGCAGTATGGTTTATTCTGGATGAATTTTGAATAACTCATAAACCGTAAGAGACAGACAAAATCTTACTGCACAAAAAATGTAGGTCTCGCTAAAACACATAATTTATGTCTGAATAATTTTTTTTTTGTAGAGTGAACCATTTCGGAGATACACATTATTTGTGTCGGTTTCAAGAAACTTAAAACTTTCATGAAATGGAACATCATTGTTCATTTTTTTATATGTTAAGCATGCAAAGAGAACAGAATCTCAAAGCTTTAAAAGATTTGACTATTGCTCAAAGCCTACTGTATTCCCATATTCCCCTACAAGGAAATAACCAATAAGATAATTTGTACAAATATTTATCTCAACCTAGACAAAGAAGATATAGGAATAAGAGTTTGTAAGAACGGTTAGTACAAGAGTAGAGAAAGTCATGTGAGTGCAACACATCAGATTTTTTTTTCATTCAATAAGCAAATTTACAAATGCTCAACTTAAATAATTCAACTTTGCTGGATTTTTACTAAACCTACTACCCAAAAATAGATAAGTAGAGGAATATTAGTTGGAGTCAAAAAGCATATTAAATCCTCCTTTCAAATTGTTAAAGAAATGGATAACGCATAAATCTGAATTAATAAAGCTAAATTTTTGGGATATCAGAACATCTATATTTATACAGTATTTACAATCCTCCCAGGAATGAACCAGATCTCTCACTTACTAACCAATTAAATAAAACAATCGTAATTGGGGATTTCAATGCCCATTCTAAAAGATGGGGCTATGAAAAAGTGGAATCTACAAGAAAGATAATGGAAGAATTTTTGAATACCACAACCATTAAACTGATTCATAATAAAGAAGATCTCACAACCCTCATACATTACTCTGAGGCAGGCAGTAACCCAGACCTCATGTTAGCTACAACACATATTGTTTCAAAGATTAAAAAACAAGTTATAGAAGACCCAGGTTGTGGTCACAGGGCATTTGGCGATATAAAACTAGATAATACAAATGTCAATCAACATCACATGAGTCTGTATTAGAACTTCAGGTAAGCAGATTGGAATAAAATACAACTGAACTGGAAAATAAATTTAAAGAACAAGCAAAGCTACAGCTGCATGACCAACTGATCATATGAACAGAAATTTCCGTAAAGCCATCCTAGAAACCACACACACAAAAAGCATTCCTTGTGGAAGAATAACAAATTTCAAACCCTTTTGGAACCTCGGGCGATATTGTTTAGAAGAAGCCTCCTAAAACAGTTAAAATCTGTGTTTATAGTGGTGAAAGAAAAAGCCCCCTAAAATTTTAAATTGTTGTTACAGTGGGCAATGATGTAGATATTCAATTGTCTTTTTCATGTGTTATCTGGATTGGCGTTGCGTCTAATACACCAAGTCCGAGTAAAAACTGTAATATTACAGCATATACGCCATAATATACAAATATTCATGTGTAGTAGTAGGAAGGAATTACCCTTCACACGAGAGATATATTATTTTACGACGCGGGTCACAATATAAAGAACTTATAGAACAGAATAGTGCGTGGTCCGTGGCATCGATGGGTGAACCCCGTACGTAGGAAAGGATGCCAATCCATCATATCGAAATGTACATTCTCGTGTGATAGTAAAAATAAACTAATTCAACAAATTAAATGTGAACTTATAATTAATCAAACCACGTGTTGTTCCACAAGACTCCCTAGATATGTACATTTAACCAGACTACTGGGAAAAGAAAGAGTCGTTCATGCTCACCGCTGTGTTAGTCCAGCAAGGAAGGATTGACGTCACCCCCCACACCAAACAGCAAATGGTACCCTCAGATCTCAGTGAGGTAAACTATCCGTAAGAAGAAAGAACGTTACAAATTGGAAACTACCTGGCCAACAGTGCACCGATTCACATCGTTACAAACCCCCAGTTACAAGAACTGAAAAAAGGAAAGGAATATAGCTGGAAATACAGCTGAACAAACAAAAAACATATTGGATACACAAATATGGCAAAAGAAATGTGCCTCACTAAAAAAGAAATTAATACTGCTAAAAAAAACACTTTAATAATCTCTTAGACAAAATGGATTATAGGACAGATGGTAATAAAACCCATAAGTTCATAAAAAATGTAAAGGACAAGAAAGAAAAAAGTAGCATATCTATCATACACAACAATAAAATATTAACAAATGATACAGTCATAGCCGAAACTTTAAATAAATATTATGCTAATTCACATAAAGTAACAAGAAATAATAAAAAGAAATGCAAACAATTTAAGAAAGGTTTCAAACAAAAGAGAATGTGATCCTAACGCTCAACACAAGATCTTTTTTCAAAATTTTTATGTGCAAGAACTGAACATTGCAATTAATAATCTAAAAAAGAAAAGGTCTCCTGGATCAGGTCACATACATCCAGAGTTCATAAAAAAACTTGGAACAATAGCAAAATAACAACTACTAAAACTCTACAATCTATCGTGGGAAACCACTGTGCCTGCCGAATGTGAAAAGCAATAATTATCCCACTCTTGAAGAAAGATAAAACAGCATCAGAAATAAAAAATTATAGACCAACAGCTCTTATTAGCGCAATAGAAGAAGTGATTGAAAGAATTGTGTCCAACGAGTTAAATTGATTTCTAGAATCACAAAATTTAATTTTCCTATGTCAGGCCGGATTCAGAGAGTTCCACTCCACAAATGAACAAGTCTTACTTCTCAGTCAAGAAATCAAAGACTGCTTCAACAGAAAAGAAGACTGTGTATCAGTTTTTATTGATTTCCAAAGTGCATATGACTCTATATGGAGAACAAATCTACTAAAGAAAAGTAAACAAGGTCCAATGTTTTCATAGCTATGTCATTTCCTAACTCAGTGCTTTATTGCTACCAGATATGGAAGAAATATATCTAAATATAAACAAGTACACCGTTAATTATTATTTATTTGTGCCAACAAACTTACTGTTGGTGTTTTTAAACACACAAGCCGTGTGTGGGCAAAGTTTGAGAGGTAGAGCTGGAACTTAAAAATTCAATGCCACAACTGGGATTTGAACCACAGACCTTCCGCTTACCAAGCGGCTTCTCTAACCATTGAGTTATTGTGACAAACTGCCAGAATGGCATTAAATTCTCAAACCAGTTCATATTTCTCCTGGTAAACCACAAAGGCAGTCTCACATGAGACAAATTATCCCAATGGTGACTTACTATTGCAAGTACTTTATGTCCCAGGATTAAATAACCTTCAGATGGTAATTATTATTTATTTGTGCCAACAAACTTGCTGTTGGTGTTTTTAAACACACAAGCCGTTTATGGGCAAAGTTTGAGAGGTAGAACTGGAACTTAAAAATTCAATGCCACAACTGGGATTTGAACCACAGACCTTCTGCTTATTTACAATTTCGGACCATTGCACACCCAGTGCTTTGAGGCAGGTACTTGTGAATTTAAAACATGTTCCGCAGGCACCAAAGAGTAGTCCTTTTACCTCCCATGCATTTTCAGGTACGTTATATCTCTCACTAAGGTGAGGAAGGCATGGTTGGTAGATGGCTTCCTTTTCCTCGTTCGCCTGCGTCGCTTGCTGTAGATGTTGCTCCATTCTTACAGTTAGATCAATAATGAGATCCTTTCCTGCACCTCTCTTGATGGCTATGATATCTGCTCTTCGATGGCTACCATCCTCAGACAGACAATGGACCTCTTCATAGACCTCCCAATTGGTTCTACGAAGGGCTGTAGAAATGGATGAACGCACACGGTGGTGACGAGTGTTGCGAAGTAATTCTCCCTTTGGGCAATATCCTAGCACATGCCAAAGGGTTTCTACTTCTTTGCAATTTGAGTGCCGACATAGTGTTGTTTGCTGATTTCTTCCAGGTACAGATCTTACTGCTGATGTGTTACATGACATTTTGATGGCATTAGTCCATTCAGAACATGACAGGATTTTTCTGTTGCTTATTCATGAATTGGCTTTGGGATTCTCTTTATATGTCTCAATCCCCTTTCCCTTGTGAGGTAGCTGACACCATGCATCAAACGATTTAAGTTGTAACTGTTTTCGAAGCCATCGTCCTGATTTTGACATGATTTCATCGTTAATGTCAATGTTCAAATTGGAAAGGGCTTCTTTCTTCTCTTTCTGGGTATCTCAATACAAGCATAGATGATCATCTTGTTTTTGTGAAAGCTATATTACAATAAATAACTTATATGTGAAATAAAGTTTCATCTGAAAACCAATACATTCAATCTGCCTTCTGCTGTTCAATGTTATGTAGCATTCCAAGGTTATCATTTTCATCATACAGCTGTGACATGATGGAAATGAATTGATTGTTTAGCACCTGCGCAGAACTCCAAATATTAGCTGATGCAATATGTAGGTATTGTCCCTGGTGAGTGTATAACATTTACAATACTTCAACTATAAAATTAAGTATAGGGTCGAGCATAAATTGTCGTATGAAATTGAACTATAATGGTAATTAATAATTACCAATTAACTCACTTTGCTCGGTTTTCTAATATATACTTGCATCTTAATTACTACCATTATAGTCTCGTTGCATAATATACTATTATAACCAAGAAAATGATATATTGATACTTGTTCTAGAACACCTTCTCCAAGACTACCCTTGTATGTGCTATAAGTACTGTTTATGTCAATTGATATTTTTTAAATAAAATCTTTACCAATTTGTTCACGAGTTCACCTGTAGAGAAACACTGCCAGTGAAATCAAGTTTATTTACTCAACTAAATATGAAGGTATGATTACTGTAAATAGGTCTGTTTTATTTTGTTGTATGAAAGATGTATCAGCATGGATATTCATTTTCAAGGGGGCAACAGTTGAAAATAGCAAAATATTTTCAAAATATTTCACTCAGAAACTGCTGAAGAATTAGTGTTGATATTCATTTTTAAGTGGTCAACATTTGGAAATGGCAAAATATTTAAAAAATATTTCAGTCAAGGAAGTGCTGAACAGTCAAGCCTAAAAGTATACATGGCAAATGGAGCAATTTTTCAAACTATGAGCCCCAAGTAGTCAAACTCTACAAATTAGATCATAAATTACATACATTTTGAGAAACATACACATAATGTACACCACAACACAGAATCTATTTTTCACAAATATTATGTTTCATTACTTTATGACGAACTAATACAAGAAAGCAATCTTTCAAACTATTAGCCCCAAGTAGTCAAACTCTACAAATTAGATCATCATAAATTACATACATTTTGAGAAACATACACATAATGTACGCTACAACACAGAATCTATTTTTCACAAATATTATGTTTCATTACTTTATGACAAATACAAGAAATTTCTGATTCTATGAAGTATACTGTCTCTCATAATTGTTGGTATGCTCAGTCAAAATGGAATTCCAAAGGCCCATCTTCTAACTGTGGAAGAAATAGCAGCTACAAAATCAATCAAATCAATAAATTGAATCACTAGTTGCTGAAAGGAACTAAGTCCAGATTTTTTCAATTTAACTTTATCAATTCATAATGTAGAATGTTAGCTGGATCTATTGGCATTGAAACAAACTAATTATGAGCGTTCCTTGTCTTTTATTTGAGGTGGTCAATCTTGTCATTCAGTGATGAATGACCTAATTTCTTCATGAGACGTAGAATGGTTCTTGTACCGTGCTTGACATAATTAATGCGCCGCCTGGGTGAAACTGGCACTTAAACATTCCTACTGTAAATAGTTTAATATCAAGCACAAACACATTTCCTTAAACCTTTGAACAGTACAGCTTTTTAAAACTGCTCTGTAAATTACATTTCTTCCTGAAACTATCATTACGAGATGGGGACCTGCTGACAGGTTGCTATATATCATAACAATTTTTGCATTATTGAGAATGTATTTATGAAATAATAGAAGTACTCCTTGGATGTTCTGATACTTAGTGATATGTTACCTGAATATGTTCATAGTTCACTTATGTTACATTATTAATGTAAACATGTTTCTTTATTTATGGATATATTTATGTATTTTAATATTCATATGTCTGGATTAATAAGCAAACATTTAAAAATATAGGGTAATGAAAACATATGATAACCTGTTCCGAGGCCTCTCCAATGTGCGAGAGAAAATAATGCCTTCAGAAGTCCAAAAATTATAGTAAATGCTGCAAATATTGACCACCTGCTCTCAAATATGCAGCATACCTCATAAAAGCTTCTCATTCTCTTGGCTAAACTCAGCAAGCATCAGGAGCCCTCATGATTTCTTACATGATATTATTAAATTCTTGTAGTGTACAAGGGTTAGAACATTACACTTTGCCTTTCAAAGAACCTCATAAATAAAACTCGCAACTAATATGTTGGAGGAATGAAGGGGCTACAAGTCAACACATAAGTCTGTCATGAAACACCTATTTTATTTCAGTTAAAGATTTGGTAGCCATATATACTGTTGCAGAATCTTGTTAAACCAATCATAACATTTTTCTTCTATCACATCAGAAAATGGCTCTGGAATGAGTTCCCAATATTGCTGTGCATTAATTGTTTTATAAAAGAAAATGGCTCCTATTATTCTTCTAGCACTTATCGCACACCACACTCCAATTTTCAGGTCATGATGAGGTGTTTCATGCGAAAGCATAGGTTTCTTGGCAGTCCAGGTTTTTTTTACATACCATAAATATATGACATGGGATAAATGGCTTTCCTTCCCTTCCAAAGGAAGCCATGCTTAAGATCTTTATTCCTGGAAAAAAAAAAAAAAAAATCCATTGCCCTCTGCCAGGTTTGAACTCATGACCTTGAGTTCTAAAAATTCTAACATGTCACCTCTAGGCCATGGAGGACGTCCAGTCTGGTAACCCTTCCATTCTAGCACAACTAATAAACGAAACCTTAAATCGCAAATGAAGAAAATCAGAGTACTACATCAGTTTCATATACAAATGAGTTGGTGGTTGCGACGCTTAATATTTCACTAACTTGGTTGTAACTGGTTAAGTTTAAAAAATGTTACAAACATTTTGAGAGGTAGAATCGGCAGTGAAAAATTCAATGCCACAGCCAGGATTTGAACTACAGACCTTCCGTGTACTGTGTGGTTGCTCTAACCATTAAGCTACTATGACAACTTGCCAGAATGACATTGAATTCTCCAACCGATTTGTGGTGTGTTGAAAAACATCAGCAGTAAGTTCGTTGGCATAAATAAATAATAATTGCCATCTAAAGGTTATTTAATCCAGGGAAATAAAGTACTTACGATGGTAAGTTGGCCTTGGGGTATTTGTCTCTGATGTGAGACTCTTTGTGGTATACCAGGGGAAATAGGAATCGGTTGGAGAATTCAATGTCATTCTGGCAAGTTGTCACAGTAGCTTAATGGTTAAAGCAACTGCACGGTCTGTAGTTCAAATACCGGCTATGGCATTGAATTTTTCAGTTCCGATTCTACCTCTCAACATTGCCCAAATATGGCTCATGTGTTACACCAGCAGTAAGTTTGTTGGCATAAATAAATAATAATGCTATAAATATGTATTCATCTCTGAGTTTTGATATTTCTAAGTTCTTGTTAACTGCTATTGTATCTCATTGTATTGCACATAATTGATAGTACAGTTGGCTCCAAATGTTTTCTGATTCACATGCTCCTAGCCGTGGGGGGAAGCCAAGATGGTTTATCGATTAGTTATGCAAGATGGTCTCAACGGTTGACTTGCCAGCTCATATCTGTCTACAAGGGTGTGGGGCGTAATGTATTTGTACGTCCAAAGAGAATATCATTCCAACATTTCTTTTACACTTGGTCCTAAGAAATGAATCTCAATGTAAAGAAAATAATGTTATAAATCCAGAATGAACTCACAGCTAGGATGGAAACTAAGTATTCGACATAAGAGGCGTCATATCACTCTATAATGAAATTAAATTTAAAAAATTTTCATAATTTTAATATACCATTTTTTTAAGCTTTTCAAGGAGACACACGCATGCGTGCTGTAGAATTTTCAAAAAGTTTTTATTCAGGAGCATGAAATTGTGTATTTGACCTGAAATTTCATATTGAAATTTAAATATTGAGTGGCTGTTTGTCAGAAATAGCAGGAAAACAGAACTTCAATGGAAAATGGAAGTTTAGCGTAATACAATAGAACTACTGCAAATTGCAAAAGAATATGTTTCAAAAAACTATGAGGCATCCACCTCTATAAGTAACGATGTACCTTCTTCCCCTCAGCTTTCTTGCCTATCACGTTTTAAATCTGAACCGGTTTATTATTATGGAGGAATATGCACGAACACACGTAGCTATTATTGCGTCGTAGCAATAAACAGAATGATAAAACCTTGAAGCCGAGAACATTGTGCTTAGCTAGTTATTCGTATATACATTTGTACGCACATAACACAAGCCTGGCTCATAAATTAGGTGTATTCGACATACAGAATGACTTCCCCTACAGAGAAAAAATGAGTGATATTTAAACATTTTGTTAATACAGCCTTTCTTTGTTTCTACGATAGATGTATAGTGCCTTTAATGAGCTTTAAGTCAGTTTTTGTTTCATTAAAATAACTTAATAAATATCAAAGATACGAATGTTTATGTACAAAGGATATTTACCTACATTTAACAATTTAAATGTCTTGAACTGTGTATTGCCACTCGCCTACCACCTAGGTGGGACACGCATGTGGTATTCGTGGTGGGCGAAGTGGCGTCTGGGCAGGTTTTCTCTGGGTTCTCTGGTTTCCCCCACCATTCATTCCACCAATTGCTCCATTGTCACCCTTTCAATCATCCATTTTGTCTGCATTTCATATCATCCTCTTCCTTGCTATCATACCTGGTGCTTGGCTGACCACCTGCTTCCAGGTCTTCCCTCTGTCGGGTCCAGAGGTCCCTCTGCTCCCCGACAGGTGTCTGACCCCAGGCAGAAGCTTGTAAGTCCTAGGGGGTGTAAGTCCTACATAAGAGGAGGGTAATCAGGGAAAGAAGAAGAATTGTGTATTGGGTATCAATTACAGCCATGCAGCATTTAAATGGCTATCGCTTAAGTGGTTAAGGAATGGTTTAAACACAGTTTTTAAATGCCATTAATGTTACCACAAAAAAGCAATGTTATTTGTTTAAATACGTTCAGAAAAGCATAAACTGATTATTTAGCTTCTTGTTTGCTCCTTGCACATCACATCAGAGGAACACACAAAAGTAAATAGCTCTGGTGAAGCCATTCTGACCAGATGAACCAGGCACAAGTAATTCATAAGTAGGGCTCGGAAGTTCATGCCCTAAAAAACACTGAAATATGCATGCAAATATGCTCTTAAAAACTTGGAAATATGCCAAGAAAGATGCATTATTTAATTAAAACGATTAATGTCCCTTTGCGGTAGACAAGACGAGTTAGTATAAATAAGAAATGAAGTTACCTTATTCCTTAGAGGTTGAAGCAGAAGTGGTCCCGCTGCTAGTATTAACTGCTATATCGCAGTTCACAACCAACAATTTGCACAAATTTTCAACTGTAAAACATTGTCTGTTGTCTCGCAAAACACTTTTGTAACGTGAAAAACTTCTCTCAGCATCACAAGATGTTATCGGGGCATATTTACATGATGTTTATTGTTTCACAGAGAGAGTCAAGGCTCTGGGTGTAACAGATGGTTTTCTTTTGAGGATGTCTCGAATATCGCACATCTGTTTATAACCAGAATTTTTTTAAATTACATAATTCACTTTCTCTTTTATTTTTTGTCCTATGCTACCAGGAACCGAACTTAGATCACATATTGTTTTTTCAAAGACAGTAAGTGACTCATGCAAAGGAGATCCTACAGCTTCTAATGCCATATGGCTGTTGGTAAGAAAGAAAAATGGGCAGATATGAAACAAAGATCCTCTTTTAACCCAGTGCCTGACGGAATATTTTGCACAGTTTCTATTGATGAAGCATCTTTCAAGTCCAATGAATTAACAACCTCTTCAACTATGTCTATGTGCTCAGCATTATATAAAACTGCATCGACCCATGTTTCCCATCGAGTTAACACTGGTGCAGGAGGAAGTCGCATATTAGGTGCTGTTGATCTAAACAACTTAACTCTTTTAGGAGATTTAACAAAAATTCTCTCTGTACAGGACACAAATCTATCTACCAATGGGAAAGAATCATGTATTGTCTCAGAAATGCGATGAAGAGTGTGTGCCAAACAAGTTATATGAATTAAGTTAGGAAAAATACCTTTATGAGTTTGTCCTGATTTTACCATATAAGGACCTGCATCACATACACATAAAAGTAACCAGTCGTATTTGATTCCACGTGGCCAAAGTAATTTCAAAGTGTCCATCACAAACTGAGTCACAGTTACATTGTTAGTGCCCGAGAATTTGCACACATTAAGAAGATAAGGTGTAGTCTTTTGTTCATTATTTAAAGCACCCGCGATTATATTAGCAATAGAACGGCGCTCAGAATCAGGGGTTTCATCAACAGACAACCACACAAACTGATCCGCTAATTCATTTTATATATTCCACAATACGTTGCTGTAACAATGTCCTACATAACTCTTACGCAGTGTACTTTCTTCAGGCACATGTTGTCGAGTGTACTTGGCAAGAAAGTTTTTAAATGCCAGATTATTAATTTTGAACAAGGGAATATCAGCAGCTAAAATGCTTGACACAAGTCATAGAAAAATTCAGTGAACCTACTTCCTAAACACTCTACTAGCTGTTTTTGAACAGGTTCTTTGTTTGCGAGTTTTCTGATTAAATTTTCCATGTTTCGCTCTGATTATGTGAACTATTTGAAATCTTTTCTCACTCCCCACATTTTTCTCACACGCTCAACAAAACAGTAACAGTATCTGTAGATATTAAATCACCTGAAAACTCTTTCTGTAAATTAATTAATCTAGCACTCGAAGTTGGTTTTATTTTCGGCATTTGAAGAGCTTTTTAACATTTTATACCCCTAATTTAATTTGGTGGGAACCAGTTCACAACACTGTTACGTTTGAAGACCACGACACAACTACTGGTGGGCAGGCAAGCGTTGACCTACACTTTATCTTTGTTAATATAAACCTCTCAGATAACGCACTGATTATTCTCTATGCACATACATATAATGAAAGGATGGAAATAGGGGATTCACTGCATGACAACATGACTCAGCATTAGTTCTCGCCACCTTGCGAGTTGCATCATGCCCCTAATGACCTAGCTGTCGACGGGCCCTTAAACAATATGCATCATCATGTGCAATACTACCAATGTGAAAAATATTATACAAATGGAAAATATAATAAAAAATCATAAAAATAATTAAAATATGCAATATAGGGGCTATAATATTGAAATCTTCGTGAGTTGTATTATCATGTGCATAATTACCAATATGAAAAATAATATCCAGATGGAAAACAATAATAAAAAACCATAAAAATCATTAAAATATGCAATACAGGGGCTATAACATTGAAATAATATGCATTTATCAAAAATCAAGAAAATATGCAGTTATATGCACTATAAAATCATGTCAAAATAACTGAAAATTCCATAATTCGTGCACATAATGTAAAAGCATACATTTTTAACCCCTATGAAAAAACTTGCAAATGCATGAACTTCCTAGCCCTATTCATAAGTATATTTTTTGTCTCTTTCCCCTACATGCTCCTGTTCATCTGAAAACATTTGGAGCCGGATGTATAGATTGTGACAAAACTTGCATTGGCAATTTTAAAATAAAATTTGGAAACTATAACACAAAAATATTTCAGAAATACTATAAACAAATAAGGGAACAAACAGCCAGTTGGAACCTACTTTAGAAACCATAAATATGAAATAGAACCAGAAGTTCAATCACTAAAACATAAAAACATCACTGGCACTGACATTAATGAAGAAACTCTACATTGTAAAGAACGAAAATTCCCTAATGAACTTTTGAAATCTCCCATTAGACCAATTATACAGATTCTTATAGAAGAGCCCAAATACCACCACGCAAGCTACCATTATCTAACATCAGTGCACAGTTAGATCTGCAGCTGAGGATGAGAGCGAGTTCCATTGTTCTGGCAAATACAAAAGCAAGTGAAAATAATAAAACATCCTGCTAGTTATCCACTAGTTATGATCCATAAATTCTGTTTTATTTACTTAAGAGTTCTGTTTTTATCAAGCAGATTTTACCTTAAGCTCAAAGGATTTCAGAAGGCGGTCCTGGCGTTCAGCTTCTAGTTCTTTACATCGCTCTTCTACTGCTTCCTTTGCACGCTCCACACATTCAGGCGTACCAGATATCTGAAAACATTGAAATGTGCAGCAATCAGAAAGTTAAATATCTCTAGCTGTGAAGCAGTTTAACAGTAGCAGGTAACAGATGACTAACTATGCAACTGTTCAGAAAATTGTCTTATACTTGTGAGGACATGTTGGCAGTAAAATTGCATTCCTGGGCATTTTTCAAACTCTTAGCATTTTTAAAAGTAGAGTATAATTTTGAATTATTGATTTTAAAAAGAAGATACATGTCAGCCATCACCTTCTCCTCATGGAGAGTTGCTGTGTTCTCAAGAAGTAGATAGCAAGTTACGCATATCCCCCCTTTTAACCCTCAATACTTTGAAAATATACATAAGCATCTGAGTTTATCTCACGTCAGTGACAGCACGCATATGTAATCCATATTAGCCTACTTTCAGAATAGAAGTAATTTGCTCTCAATGCTAATTCACTGCATCTTTGCACCTTTCGAGCTGTGATTCTGAGTATCTATTTCACATTGAATCTCCCTATCTCCCTTGTCTCTCCCACCCTCTTTCTCTCTCTCTAGATTATGCACTGAAACTAAACATAAATTCGTGAGTAGACATCCCTGATTATATCATTACCTACAGAGGGTATATTCCTTCCATATCAACCTTCTTGTTATTGGCATCATGCTGTTCCTCCTCCTCACTGGAATCACTGCTGGAGCTCTTGCCAAGGTGGATAATCAGCCCATTCACACAGCTGTCCATGACGGTATTTGATCGTCTAGCCTCTTCCAGTACTCTTTTTATGAGCATTACGCAATTCTTCCACTTTTCAGGTGTCAGTTCTTTTACTGCTTCCCTTGTGAGTTGTTACACTTCAGTCATAGTGAATGTCTTATGAATTTATGGTGATTGTCTTATTGTGTGTTGAGACATAGCCCAAATTAACTCAATGGGTTTGAAATGACAATGATAAGGGGTAGTCTAATAACAATGTGACCATGTTTTTGTTTTTTGTCAGTTCATCAATAGTATATTTTGGGTTCTGTTTATTTTGCTTAATTAACAGCAACAATTTGCATTTTCTCATAGCAGTGCCATACGCTCATTATGATAAGAGAGCCATTCTAACATTTGCGCTTTGGTGTTGCTGTCAACGGGTGCCTTATCTATTTGGACCATGTGGTATGGAGCATTATCCATAACGATCACACTGACAAGGGAAGTACCTCAACTCAAACGGCTAAAACCGATTGGGAATGCATTGAAAATATAATGATGTACCTGTCTGATAAGCTATCGACGTCATTCATCTGTAAAACTACGCGTGCGGCTGCTAGCACTGTCGGAACATCAACGTACTGGCCTCACTGCACAGTAGCTGTACATGTTCAGTAACAAATTGCATGTACTGGCATCAAACATGAGTAGGTTGAAGCCAATGAAATCTGTGACGTTATAGTGTGCAGAAAGGTACACAGATTGACAAAGCCAGAGAATGTGGATGTAGTCCTTAATGATACGTTAAAGAGTGGGCTCTAACAGATTATTTCACAGCCTTCAATTTTAATGTTTTATTTCCTTTGAAGTAACCTGGGTCTTGTTTTTTGTATGTCACATAATCTAAAATTATCTTGCGGTCAGATTTCAAACAAACACAGTTATAACGATTCATAAGTTTTCTGTAAGAATGGAAACCGTAATTAAAATAATCCTCATAAACATTGTTCAATGTTTGGTCATCAGTACACTGTAGCACATTGGGTCGTGACATTTTTGGGGGTGAAGTGCATATTCATTTTAACTTGCAGTTCCTTCATTTGCTGGAGAGGACGTTCCAGAACTCTCATACCCATGTGCAGTTTCTTCTCCGCCATAAGACTCACAATCACTACTCATATCCAATGTGTCAGTATGTATTTATTTAAATCCCTATAATACTCCTATTTATGCATTCTGAAGTCTCATAACATGCATGCATTCACGGCTCATCCTCTACTCTAATTACATACTCATTACCCAGTGCGTAAGTTCGATGTACCTCTCCACGTAGTAGGTTAATGTTCACAGGATTAATTGGCTTCAGCCTACTCATGTTTAATGCCAGTATGTGCACTTTGCTACTGAATGCTGCAACTGTCTCAGTCATACAGTCTGTACAGCTACAGTGCAGTGAGGCTAGTACTCTGAACTTCAGGGGGCGCTAGCGGCTGCACGCATAGTTTTACAGATAGACTTTGATAGCTATTCGAACATGTGCAACACTATAGTTTAAATACTATTACAATCGGTTGTAGCCGTTCGAGTTGGGGTACTTCCCTTGAGAGTTGTGGGGGAGTAGCTAATCCTTAAAACACCTGTGGAAAGATCATGGTCCATGTCTTTTTTCTAGTCTCCAGTTCTTTTCCACCTGAGGAGCAGCAGGGGGTCATCAAGAAACTATGGAACGTACCAGCATGACCAATAATAAAGTGACTACCTTTTCCTATAAAGCATCTTATGGTACTTTCAAGCGTACTGTCAGTCCAACCCTTTGACACAGTATTGCTGGCATTTACTTTCATCCAACCACACTATTTTCTTCAAGATTTTATTTTGTATTCCTCTGAAAAACAAAGTCTTTGGCACGACAATATCAGATCTCTTTAATACCAGTTTTCAGTTATTTATTTTTTTGAACTGAAATCCCAGATCAGGAGGACCTTGTTCAAAGATCTAAGATTTTTCTTAAATAGCTCTGCTTCTTTAAGAGGATACTCCTTTTGGGTGAATTAGCTATAGAGGTGCCTTGTTATGGCATCTGACTGAAAACTGTCCAGTTGTGTAACTGGAGATGTTCTTGGTCTCTCTTTTCAAGGAGTAAGAACTTCTGATGGACCTGGCTGTAGCTGCTTCTCTTTAGAGATTCTTGGAACAGTCACCTCATTTAAGAGTATGTGAAGTTCTTTTTTCATCACTTGGTTGAAAGGAATAAGAGGTTCATTGTGCAGGTGATATTCCCCTCTTCCTGTTTGAAGAATTCCTCAAGACTAATCTCCAGCTTGGCTGTGCAATGTAACACTCGAATGGAAACAAATCTTTCTCTTGAACCATGAATCTCTGGTCTACCTCTACCTCCACCTCCACCAATGCTTGCTTTCATAACTACGTATTGTGACTTTGGTGGGTTGAAAAGTAAAGACGACAGATGTAGTCTAGATAAAGAAACACTTTTATTTCCGTAAACAGTAACTTTGTACACTCGTTGCAACAGCAAGAAAGTCCTTTCCGATTCACCAACAGCACGGCTCCGAATTCGTAACACAAGAACTGTCCCTTCTCCGTCGGCACGACTCCTCAACGCTTCGCATACGTCTCTTCTTTCCGTCGGCACGACTACTCAACGCTTCACATATGTCTGACTCTGGTCGCACTTTAACGCTATTTATATCTCCCAGGCAATATTCTGGAAAGTTCAGTTATTGTGGTGAAATACAAAGCAAAAGATTCCCGAAGTCTCTATCCTTTTCTCTCTTTCGGCAAGTGCCCCAACAATGCGGCCATTCTCTGTCTCTTTCCTTCGGCTCCTTTGCGGTAGTGCCGACAATAATGCGATGGGTGACACTGCTGTTGTCGGCAATTAGATGCGGCGGGCGCAGTGACAGTATTTTAATATAAGAGTTTTAAGAAGTAAGCTAACAACACACAATGCAACTGAATGCCCAAGCAAGTTTGGTTTTCCATGTGCAGCTAACGATAACTGACCTGAGAAGCATATGATTCATCAGTGTAACTAATGTGACAACCTTTGCTTGTTTCCATAGCAGTATTACGCCTTACTCCCTTGTTTAACATGCCATATATTTTCTTTTAAAGATCAGACTGTATTTTATTAATTATTATTATTATTATTATTATTATTATTATTATTATTATTATTATTATTATTATTATTATTATTATTATTACTAATCTGCAAAATAGTCTTTCAGTCCTGTTTCTTTGAAATTGCTGAAATTTCTGCAGCATACATGCTTTTTATTACACACCAGTTTACTACACATACTTTTAACCCATTCACTCCTGAGATATTTTCCACTTGATGACCCCTTGTTGCGAAGACATTTTTAAAATTTAAAATGCTTTCTATTCATACAATGACATGCAAAAAGAATATAAATATCAAGAAACACTCATCTAGAGGGCTGTAGACTGATGTACATTATCAAAAAAAGGGGGGGAAAAAAAAGAAGTTAATTTCAAAAAGCTTAATTTAGGCCACATGAAACGCACATAAGTTAGGGTTGTCCATAGGGGCCATTAATTTAGACATACGTAATTATTGTAATAGGTAACATCACTTCATCATTAATAACTTTGAGCACTACTACATACAAGTATCACAGTGAAAATTGAAGTAATTATAATAGGGTTATCCAAAGTTCATTTTACTAAGAGGGCTGATCAACAAAGACAGACTCATTTTTTCCTGTAGCTTCCATGATAGTTGCCTATCTGTAATATAAATATTTGAAAAGAGTGGGTTTTTATGTATAATTTCCGCAGGCAGTAGCACTCTTGTATTGGTAGGTTGGTAGTAATGCTCCATTTTGTAGACCCTACTTGCATTTCGCATACCAGACAGTGGAGGTAACGCGACAGGAGCAGTGCAGCACAATTAGATTATGTTTTCGTTTAAACTATAAGCCACTGAAACTTACAAAAAGCTGAAGCAAGTGTATGGTGAAGATGCACTACCTCATGCAACAGTGTTTAGGTGGTTCAAGGACTTCAAAGAAGGCCGACTTGTCTATGTTAAGCAAGGTGGGCCTGGTGTTTCAGTTTTGCTGTGACTGAAGTCAACATCAACACAGCTGCTGTGTTTGTCTGTGAGGAAAGGCAAATAACATTACGTCACCTCAGTGAAGTGTTGGAATTTCATATGGTGGTGTCTTTACGATTATGCACGATTATCTCCATATGACCAACATTTGTGCCTGTTGGGAGCCATGTCTATTGATCCTGAACAAAAGGCTGTGCAAATGGAGACAAGCTGTGAGGTACTGCGTCTCTTTGCTGATGGAGGGGATGCATTTTTTAAATTGATCATCACTAGTGATGAGTCATGGCTGTATCATGATCCAGAAGGAAAACAAGCCAGCACAGTTTGGAAATTGCCAGGTTCTCCAACACCAAAAAAGGCAAAAGTTGTTCCATCTGCAGGGAAAGTGATGATGATCACATTTTTTGACTGTAATGGAATGATTTACCAGCGTCCTGTTTCCCCCTCACACTACTGTTACAGCAGCACACTACAATACATGTCAGTATTGGCTACACTGCAGGTGCACATTGCAAAGAAACAACCAGAACTTTCTTGGACTGGGTGGTGACTTCATCATCACAATGCACAGCCACAGCCAGTTTCTGGCTTGATTCAGTATTATCTGTGCACTGCATCCACCTTATAGCTCCAATCTTGCATCCTGTGAATTTTTTTTATTCCCACCACTAAGACAAAGCTTAAGGGCATTCAATTTGAGAACTCTGAAGCAGTGCTCAAGAAAAGTGAGGCAATTCTGAAGGACCTAACAAAGAATGGTCTGCAGTAAGTGTTCAAGGACTGACAGAGATGCTACAAAAAGTGCATTGAAGTAGGACGGACTACTTTGAAAACGATCATGTAAATATTGAAATGGAGTAATAAACATCTCTGAAAAAAATGGGTGTCAGTCTTTGTTGATCAGCGCTTGTAAATTTATTTTGAATCTTAGCACTGATACTACTAAAATTAGAAATATCATAGTGAAAATGAGCGTATTTATAATCAGGTTATCCAAAGTTCACAATACTAAATTGGTTTTGAATGTGAATATTTGTCTTATACCTATAGAAGAAGGGAAAAAAAAATTGAAAAAATAGTAGACAAATTCTCTGAGCTAACCCATCCCATTATTTTTTTTGAACTACTATTTCTCACAAAGAAAATGATAATACCTATTAGTTTCTTTAGCAATGAGGTGCATAATTTGGAAAGAAAAAATAATTTAAAAACAAAAATCTGTGGCATTTTCATCCAAATTTACAAAAATACCTGAATTATGGTTATCCAAACCATGACTTTGTGGAACAAAATTGCTCTTTAGCCATTGAAACATAGGACTGGCAACTCATATACTTTGTGCGTGGCACATCTTGTGGCAGTGGATCACTTTCGTTACTTTCCTCACTGTCACTTATTTCTCCGGCATCACTATCAACATATTCACTTCCACTTTCAATTTCCTGATTAATGTAATCAATATCTGACATACAGTGGCAGTTCCTGGGTGATTGCATACTCGCAACTGCACACCCACTTATTTTTTCCGCATGTGAATGTGTCTGTATCTTTATAGACATGCATATGAGAAAGTCAAATGTCTTAACTTTCTCCTATATGAACTTGCTAGTTTAATTTTCCTGCGCCCTCTTTAGCAAATGGCAGCACATTCAGTCAACAATCTGAAATGCATAAACCCAATTTTGCGACTGACAAAGGTAGCTTTTAGGCAAGGGGTACATGGGGAGAGGTGCAAAGCTTGCATTTAAGAGTACGGCGAGTTAAGGCAGCATAATCGACAGGGCCAACACATGCGATTCTTACCGCACAAGCGCACTACGTTCTCGTACAAGTCCCTCCGTTTTCCTTCCTACGAGCATTTCCCTACCGCTGTTTATCAGAACCTACTAGGCAGCCAATGTGACAGTTCTAAATATAATGCAGCCATCTTCTATATTAAAATGACAGTTATATTAATGTTATAAACACAATTACATCTAGTCTTATTAAGTGATTATAAATGCATATATTATTACTCATCATGTCGTAATTTACTAAGGCCAATACTTCAGTTAGGAATAGCTATTTTGTTACAGTCTTTATTACTGTTTGTTATGTTTGTGTTTCTGACAACAAGTTGCATGCAGTTGTGTCTGCACATAGCAGGAAATTTGAATCTATGAAAGTGCAGAAATGAATAACACGGCGAAACTGAAGGTGATAAATCCTTCGGGTTTATTCTTAGAAGAGAAGCTGTTTTCCGTGCTTATTGTTTGCGAGTGAGAGAGAAATGGCATCTGGACAAATAACAGTTCTTGGATATTGGTCATTTAAAACAAAACAAAATAGCAAAACATAAGAGCTCAATTGCCCATATGAAATGCGAATTAGAATTGCACAATGTGTGTCAGAGAAAGAAAGGGAGTAAAGGTGGAGAGGATGTAATATACTGCACACCCACTGCGACAAGTTACGAGCTGCCACTGCTGACATGTCAGATGGTAAAGCATCAAATTCGGCTGGTAATTTAATTCAAAAAACACACACCTGCCTGCTAGGCCCCGCCAAGTTTTGACACCCATGAATCCTCACAATCACATTACACCATGCCAGTCTGCTGCTCTCTGCCGTGTAAAATGCATATGCAAGCCTTTTTGCTTGTATTTTAAGCTGCAGATGTCATTATAATACAGAGAGCTCTTTGAAACTGCTTCTTCATGTCCCAACAGATGGCGGAACATATTCTTTCAACTCAAAGTGTGTACAGATTCCCTTCAGTGTCCAATAAGGCTTGATTCTAGCAAGTAGGTTCTGTCGTTTACATCCAGCCAACATACAGAGACGTTTAAATGCACTGCTGTCTATGCAACGGCCAATGCAGTGAAAGGGTTAAATCTGCTTAAGGTGTGCACAAAATAAGAAGGCGCATGAGGCAGAGCTAGGCAAAGGTGGGCAAGTGTGAGTAGCTTATCCTGGTAATGCACTGTCTAGTGCAATAGTTGCTTTTCACTTACGCATTCACACTCACCATTTCCACCAATTATAAACTATTCCACTGAAAAGAGCTACAAATTTTGAAACTGATTGTCCAAGAAGCAATGTTTTAGGTGTCTTGTAGATCTACATATTATATGTAATTGAATAAACACTGCTGTCAGTGATAGCAAGCACAACTTACATCCAAGTTATTTATTCTATCTCAAGATTATTTTCTTCTCAAGTATGTAAAGATACCTCAGAAAGAGAGTTTAGTTTAATCTTATAAGCGACTGCTTCACCAAGCAATGTTAATTTTTGACACAATGTAAGTGATTTAACATTGAAGTTCAAATTCTGCTTCATCAAATGATGTTAGCTTCAACACATTTTAAAACTGGAAGTTCGCTTCCTCTTACCCCTGTGTTCAAGCATTCAACATATGTTAGAATTTGGAAAATGGCTATCATAAACCAAGCTGTTGCAGTTTGTTGCACTTGACGTTTTTCTATTTCTAAGCATACAAGAATCGTAAACCCAAAGCATTTTGCTGAATGTTTTGATCATTTACATCTTGTATGTGTATAAAGAAGTGTGGTTGCAAAGTCTAATGCATATATTTAAGTAGTTCCTGGGATACACATTTTAAACCACAAATTTGAGTTATTGAAAAGAAAGTATTTCTTATGAGAGGTAGAACTGGAACTTAAAAATTCAATGCCATAATTGAATTTTTAAGTTCCAATTCTACCTCTCAAACTTTGCCCACACACGGCTTGTGTGTTTAAAAACACCAACAGTAAGTTTGTTGGCATAAATAAATAAGTATTTCTTATGGTTTATGTTCACAATTTTTAAACATTTCAGATTTATGCTCATTAATCTATAAAATAAGCTTGCCAAGAAATACACTTCTAACATAATTGGCTTAAAAAATTATTTTTTGTTCAATTGTGACTTCTGACTTTTGCAAAAAATACAGTATAACCTTGTTAGTGCAAACTAGCTAAGGATGAACTCACAGTTAACGCAAAAAAAAAATATTCCCAGCAGGCATTAATTCTTATGGGAAGTTTCATCCGTTAAAATGAATTTTTGTTCCCTTATCTTAGTATTTGATGCAAGTTCTTGAAATTAAAAGCAAACTGTTGTTGTTGTTTTCTAGTGCCTTGCATCTGGCAATGAAGCCATTAGCATTCGTGCTTTCCAATACTTTTGAACTGTAGTTTCTTCTGATCTTAATGCTTCACAGGTCTTCAAGTGTTCTTCATTCATTTCTGCTGGATCGTTACACAGGACACATATCGGTGAGGCTGAGATACCTATTCTGTAGAGATGACTTGCCAAGCAGTCATGATTTGTCAATAGTCGGAAGGCTGCAACAGCTGTTTTCCTTGGTCTCTGGGGGATTATATCTGGATTGGAAAGTAGTGTAATCCATTTTTTATCTTTGGCATTTGTTTCTATTTCTTGTAGGTATGAATGACAAAAATTTTTAATGATCAAGCGTTTTATTGAGGAATATGAGAAATTGAATTTAGACTTTTGTGTTATTGTTGTGGCTTTCTTTGCAAGTGAGTCTGCAGCTTCGTTCCCCATGACTCCACAGTGTGCTGGAATCCATTGGAGATGAACAGTCTTATTAACTTTTTGGAGTTGTGTTAACATTTTGTAGCATTCTCTAATTTTTGTTGACTTCTTTGTAGTATTTGAACATATTCCCTGAATTGCAGCTTTAGAATCCGAAAGAATTACTGCCTTGTTTAATTTATTTAAGGGAAGATTTAATAATTGTCGGAGAGCAATGTATATAGCCTCTATTTCTCCATCATAATTTGTTGTGTCTCTGCCAACAGAATGATAAAAGGAAAAATGTGAACATGTAACTCCAGCTCCAGTAAGGTTTTCCTTGGAGGATCCATCAGTATATATGTATGTGCAGCCATTCTTCTGTGGGATACCTAGTATTGATTGTTTCCAGAGCTAGAAGTTTTTGTATTTCTTTTGGTGTGTCTGATTTACTTATTTCCTCTATTAATTCCAAATTGAAGGTAGGTTGCAATAATTCCAATGGATTTTCTCTAATAAGTAGATTTTCTCTGGTGTTAGGAATGTTCAATTTGGATTTAATCTGTGTTACCTTTTCTAGGAAACTACTATGAGTTTTAAGGATTGAAGGGGGGAGGTTCTCTTCTGTCCATTTAGAGTTTGGCAGTCGTAACATTTTCTCGTGTTGGAGCAATGCTTGTTCTTCTATTTTTGTTGTTATTGATGGGGTCCGTGTTAAGGCAAGCATGGCATCAATAGGTGTGGATTTAACTGCTCCAGTGATTAGGCGAAGAGCCTGATTTTGTATTTGTTCAAGTTTATTGATGTTAGCATTTGCTGCTGTTATTAAAGCTTCAGAACAGTACAAGAGGTTTGGTTTAATATACATTTTGTATGTTGTGTTAAGGACTCTCCTTGAGCAGCCCCATTTAGCACTAGCTAACCTTTTCAGGATTTGCAATTTCTTTTCAACCTTTTCTGAGATGTTTGTTATATGTTTTTTCCAACTTAGCTTTCTGTCGAAAGTGATGCCTAAGTATTTGGCATCATCAACTGCTTTGAGTGGTTTACCATTATAATTTATGCTAATATTAACTGGTTTGTATTTTAGTGTAAATAATTCATAATTTGTTTTTTCCACATTGATAGTCATGAGGTTTTTGGAGCTCCATTCATGTACTTTGTTTAGGGCTGTTTCTATTCTGTCTTTAATTAATTCAGGTTTTTTTGAAGAGCCTGAAGTCCAAATGACTACATCGTCAGCAAATAGAGCAATTTTGGTTTCTAAAGTTTTTATTATTGATGGAAGGTCATTTATATATATGTTAAAGAGTGTTGTGCTCAGAACAGCACCTTGTGGAAGTCCTCGGTGTGTTTGTTTATATTTGGAAATGTATGTATTATATTTTGTGGCACAAAATCTTTGTGAAATAAACTGAGTTATCCACTTAAGCATGTTACTTTTCACACCTATTGATTGCAACTTCTCAACTAATTTATTTCTCCAGACTGAGTCATATGCTGATTTAAAATCAATGAATACTGCCAAGGTATCCTCCTTTCTATTGAAAGCTTCCTTGATGTCTTGGCTTAGTAGGAGTACATTTTCACTTGTACTATGATTCTGTCTGAAGCCGGTCTGTGAACTATTAATTAAGTTGTAATATTCTAGGAACCAGTTAAGTCTAGATGCCACCATTCTTTCCATCACTTTTGCAATTACACTGGTCAAAGATATTGGTCTGAAACTATTAATATTGTTTGAGGGTTTGTTTTTCTTTAAAATCGGGATGATAATGGCTTTTTTCCAGTCGGAAGGTACAGTCATTCTCCAACACGTGTTATACAGTTTAAGTAGGATTTCTTTTCCTTTCCTGCCAAGGTGTTTAATAAACTCTGGATGGATCTTGTCAGGTCCAGGAGATTTTTTGTTCTGTAATTGTTCTATTGCTAAATCCAGTTCTGTTTCATTAAAATCCTGAATAAAAGCAAACTAGTTTCACAACATATTTACTGCATCATTTGTACCAGCCTGTCTCAGTAGCGTGATGATTAGTGTGCCTGCCTCACATTCGAAAGGTCGCAAGTTTGAATCTCAATTAGGGTAAGTTATCCGGGTAAGGTTTTTTCTGAGGTTTTCCCTTATCCTGAGAAGATGAATGTCAGGTAACTTAAAAGCTCCATGGACCTCGGGCTCATTTGAGCATCATTTCACCCATTTCATTCATTCACCGTCTGATATGACATTAGGTTGGAGGATATTAATTAAAAAAAAAATCATTTGTACCACTCTTATTTATACTTTTGTTTGTACTGGTATAAACAAGAGTGGCATCGATGATACAGTAAATATATCGTGAAACTAGTATGCTTTTAATTTCAAGAACTTGCAGCAAATACTAAGATAAGTGAAGGTCATAGTCTATAAGATATTTGTAGAATTGCATCTTTACTGTTAATAGCTTCAGTTTTTCATAACATGCTGTTCCTGTCCATGACCTTGGTTGCTTTGCTGGCCTCTTTTCTGTACATCCACGTGTTTGCTGCGGTATTAATTCTGGTTCATGCCTTAGCCTTATCGTCCTGCTTGACTGGTTTCCTTGCCTGGCCTTGGTGTCCATTAAGCTCCTTTCACCATCATCTAACACTTCCTCTCCCTCTATACAAAGTTTCATGTTCTTAATGAAGGCTCTCTTGCCCCTGGTTCCTACTTCATCTATTGAATTAATTTTCTTTTCTTTATTCTTAGGCTGTAAGTCAGATCTTTTATTTACTTCCCTTGAATTTCTTTGCATTCTTTAATATGTTATATGTTAGTTGCATTGATGCAAATTTCACAATTATCATTCCCCCTCCAGTCCTTCCCACTCTAAAAGCCTATTTTCCATCCCTTTTGCTCCATTTTTAATTCATCTCTGAGGATTAATTCCACTGCCTCTGCAGGCCTCTTCTCTCCTTTACTCCTCTAAAAACCAACTTTAATCTTCTGCCTCTCTCTACCTTTGTTTGTACTCTTGATTTCAAATGCTCTATCTCTCCTGAGATTTGGTGAACTCTCCTTTGTTTCTTCTGCTATTTGAGCCATTTTATAGCTTAATTTTTCCATTTTAGTTAACATTTTTTCCAATACTACCCACCATTCCTGAGCAGTATTAAAACCATGTTAATTTTTTCTTTCATTTTCTCCTTCCTTTTACCTCTTAATCATCTTGTTGCTAAACGACCAATTCCTGACTGATGCATGCCTAACTTCACACATATAATTACTTAGGTCACTCATACTTTCAAATTTCTAACTCTCACTGTATGTCCTACCTCTTTCACTGCTGGCTTAGCACTCCTGCTGCATCATCTTCATCATCTTCTTCTTCTTCCTCCTCTTCTCAGTTTGTGCTTCAGCCCATTCCGGCTCCAAATTGCTGATACTGTTGTTTTTTTTGGTCTCCCTGGTTTTCATTTACCTTTTGGCTTATAATTTATAGCTGCTTTGGGATTCTGTTGTTTGGCATTATGTCCAATTGTAACTTCCTATTTTTTTGTATGTCTTAATTATATTACTTAATTCATCTACTTTTAATTCTTCGCAAATACTTACACCAGTCTTTCTGTCCAGTTTTGTATATACTGCTATAGATCTCAGGAATCTCATTTCTGCCGTCTGTACTTTTTACAGGTGTTGGTTTGTATTGGTTCATGTTTTAGATCCACATGTGACTAGGTACTGTCATGCACTTACACAATTTAATTACACATTCTGGTCTGCACTAACAAATAGCCTTCATAGCAATTCATTGTATTAAATTTTAAGTAAGAATGCAGATTTGCTGTCTTGTAATGATTACTAACTTTTTAAAAAGAATATGCTATTTAATAATGACAATCTAAATGATTCAGTATATTTTAAAACAAACTGGTGCTTATAGCATCACTAAGCTAAAATGTGGCTCAATATTCAATGTGGAAGAAATGGGGACTAATATATTAATGCACCTCAACCACAGAATGTTCTGAGGACATCACTGAAACTTCAAATGTTGTGTAACTTTGTCCACAATATTCAATATTAATTTCAGAAAGCATTCAAAGAAACAATACAAACTTTCCATCTACTAATATAAAGTTCATTTTCAAGTAAGAGTGATTACTGTAGTTTGACATTAGAATACCTTGCAAGGATGGAAAAAGAGAAAATTTATATGGGAATAGTTGAGACAATGATGGGGCAGAGATGTGGGGACTAGAGGAAGTGTGGGTCAATGTAGATATAATTCATAGGAATTTTTGTAAACAAATCCTGAGCTTGTTGAGAGTCTCACCCAATGCTCTGATACAAGCAGAACTATGAAGAATTGGAACTATAGGAAAAATTGCGGAACAGAATGTTCTACATCTGTGTGTTTGTACAAGAAAGGCTTGCTCAGAATAACACCTGGTTGAGCACGATAGAGGAAGTCTCGGTAAAGTCAGGTTTTAGTGACATGTGAAGGGAGATGCTCTTTAACTGCTATAGTTCTCAGGGTACCATTCTATATTGGGTGTGAAACACCAAATAATTTTGTTCAGAGGTTCTTTTATCAGGCTTGAGGTTTTTTTATGTGCTATAAATCTACAACACTGGCTTTACTTCCCTTCTGAAAGAAGCCATGCTAAGGATTTTTACTCCCCAAAAAATTCACTGCACTCTGTAGGGTTTGAACCAGAGGCCAGCATCTTATCCCTAGACTACAGAGGATGATAGAATCATTACAAAACAGTTTCTGGAAAGTGATTAGGTTAACCACTTCACCTAGCTATTATACCGAGAATACTCATAATTAAGAAATGAGTTGAAAAGTTTCGAACCCGAATTATCTTGTATACATTTCAATCTTAGGTCTCTGTGGTCAACAGAGTAGATCAGCACCTAGCGGCATACCCTGTACCTCGAAAAAGTGGAAAGAGATACAAGAAAATGTTCTTTCACTTGCTTGAATTGGCATTATGGAAATCATACATCCTATACATAAAATCAGGTGGTAACAAAACTCCTCTTCAGTTAAGGATGTATGTCATTTGGATGACATTTGAAAAATATGGCCTCAGTGTATTGTCTCTTAAAGTAGGTTGACCAAGGAAAACAACACATCCATTGTGCCTAACAGAGCTGCATTTTCCTGAAGTCACACCATCAACGGAGAAGACAGTTCCAACCAGGCAGCATGCTATGTGTAGCGTGTGAATGATGCCACTACTTTGTCCAGATTACAATGTTGCACTCTGTGTGACACCTTGCTATCACACTATAGCTAACATTTAAGTCAAGTGTTGTTTATGAAACATCTTTCCAAAAGTGGCACGAGCATTTTTCTTTATATTTTAACACAATAAAGAACAAGGTAACATAACCGAGAATACTTGGGATAGTAGAAAGGTATTAAAACTCATTGTTGTCTATATACTGTTGCGTGTTTTTAGTCAGATTCCTGCATATAACACCTAAGTACTAACCAGTGAATACAAAGTGTAAAAGAAAAAAATGATGTATTTTTACCATTTCTCTGAAAATAATACGAGTGAAGTGGTTAAGGCTAGAAGATATTGAAAAACAAGAAGTATTTGCAAATTTTAATCTGAAAAGTTTATAGGCAATATATAGAAAAATGAAAGTGGAATGGAGCAGGGCAAAGTATACTGATAGATGTGACAAAACAGCGAGGGAAGGTTTGGCAGGGGCTAGAACAGGGGTGGTGAAATTGGAAGGCTTAAGATCAGGGAGTGATTCACAAAAATGTCCCTTAGTAATGAAAAGATGACATGTGGCATGTAATTTTGAAGCATGAGGAAACAAGGCTTCTCGAGAGGAAAACTGGTAAAAAGGAATCTACCAAAAGAAATTCAAGGAAAAAAAAAAGCTTTTGAATGTAAAATTGAGAAGCATGCTATAGGAAACTTTTTAGGCAGAGTAATAGCTTGGCTAAGAAAAATATGCAAAAATTTAAGAAAGGTACAAAATAGGAAATAACTTTATGTGGTAAGTAAGACACTCCCACTCCCAAAAAAAAAAAAAAAAAAAAAGGGCCTCTACAACCATAGGCTTTGAGCAGTTTCTGTCTCAGGGGTTCACAGCGAATCAATATGGTGATAAGGGAACTGTACAATTATTATGTAACATTGGTATTATGGGTTTGGTAAAACAATTGTTTGTATCAAAAATGTTGTAAGTAGATTGCCACTACCACTACTACTAGAACTACCCTAAGAACTTGGGCATTTGTCCCTCCATAAATTATTTTTTTCTACTTAATTTTGTGAACAAATACATATTTGCAATTTAATTAGACAGTGCATTTGACACAGATGTTTTATAAGAATGAAACTGTAACATTTACTTACCTTAATAATATCCAATTTCTGGTCAGCTGGTGATAGTACTATATGGACATCATACATATTCATAAGTTCTCTTACATCACGTCCTTTCTGGCCAATAATTGAGCGATGGAAATCAAATGGAACATTCACCTGTTACAAATGGGATTAAATTTAATTCAATTAAACTTTATTCACCCCATTTAACATATACATGCTGTAGATTCGTTCAGTATTTTAAAAGTTCAAGTGTAATATTATAAAAGTTAAATACTTAAAGATTATACTATACATGTAGATTAAAGTTATACATTGTTAAAAAATACTTCTTTCCCTGATTACCCTCCCCTTATGTAGGACTTACAAGCCAGTACCTAGGGTCAGACACCTGTCAGGGAGCAGAGGAACCCCTAGACCAGACAGAGTGAAGGCCTGGAAGCAGGTGGTCAGCCAAGAACCAGGTATGATAATGAGGAAGAGAATGATATGAAATACAGGCAAAATGGATGATTGGAAGGGTGATAATGGAGCAATTGGTGGGGGAAACCAGAGAACCCAGAGAAAACCTGTTCAGACGCCGCTTCGTACACCATGAATACCACATGCGGGTCCTGCCTACGTGGTAGGCGAGCAGTCTAACCACTCATCCACCGCCATTATACTTCCTGACTGAGGAAAGGATGAGGAATAATCATGGCCGGAGAAAAATTCCTACCACCTGCTGGGAATTGAACCCGGAACCCCTTGCACAGCAGGCAACAGATTAATTTATTAATGCAAAAACTCATCAGTTGAGTAATAACATTTTTCAATTAAAAATTGTTTGAGATGTTTCTTGAAACAGTGAATAGAATTTATGCTTTTTTATTTCAATAGGTAATTTGTAGTAAAATTGAATGCTTCTATATTAAAAACTATTTTCAAACAATTTTTTGTTATGTGGGGTTATATATAATTTTGCTTTTCCTCTTCTGTTATGACAATGAATCTGAGTTTGTGGTAAAATCTTCGATGTGTGTTCGCAAAATGTTATGTATTAAATTACTTTTTTCACAGCGAGTTATGTTTTACAAACTCATCTTAATCATGAAAACCTTGTTTTACATTAACTGCCACATGTCCAAGGATTACATAAAGGCAAAGAAGTCAAAAGTCAAATATAAATATTAAGCCAAAGGAGTCAAATGCTTATAGTGCTGCCAAAATAAGCAAGCCACTTGAAATACACAAATGCTCATAGCGGCTGTAAGCACGTGACCACAGTGAATACTGATCAGTTCCTGACCAAAGCACTGAGGAAGAAAAGCAAATAGATCCATGACTTTTTAATGTCCCTACGTTTAAAATCTGTTTGCAATTATGATTGTTCCCCCTTTAGCATACTACAATTACAAGCTTTATTTGAGAACAGGAAAAGCTCCACTGACTAAGAAATTAAATTGTGAATACGTAAACAGAGTATGCCACAGCCAGTAAGGTATATGTCGGCTAACTTGTGAGCTGTGAGAGCCTGATTGCCTAAAAATTGGTTGCTAAGGGTCATAAAAAAAGATCTAAGGGAAAACTTGAAAAGTGGTGAAAAACAAATTTTAAAAGCTAATGGAGCACCATTCCTGCATACTTGTGAATGTCAAATTAACCTCAGAACATGCCAATTTATCAGAAACCAGCATTGTGCATGTTAACAAGGAGTTCAAAGAAACTATCTGTGTTAAAACTCTGTGTAAGAAGAGGAAGAAGCCTAAAACAGTGTTAGGAAAAGTAGATTGAAATGCACAATTCACTCCAAAGTGCATTTGTTCTTTTTTGAAAACAAAGCGCCAGTCTGATGTGTAAGTAGATACACATGCGTTTAACTTGCAAAATATTTATAACTTCTTATTAGATTTAATAGGTGCTAAGCATGATCATAAATGCATAAACACGAAAATTAAAGCTGCTCTTTTAATTGGAAGCTATATTATAACCAATCTCACGCAACACATGAACAACAAATGTCCCTTGTTACTGATAGCATTCAATATCACACACGTTTCTCCACATGCTTTATGAATTAATACATTGGTGGTGTTGACGTCAAGTCATTTTCTTTGGCTTGATTTATCATAGTTTCTCATTTTCAGACTTCCTGGTAATTGCATGTAAAACTTCCTGCAGTAACAATTTATTCAGTATATTCTTAATCTATTGTTTCCAGAACAACCATTTTCCTCAGTTTACTATTTTGAATGTGTGCTTCTGAGATGTTTTCCATTCAAAATCTGTATTTATTGTTTCTTAAAGTATTATTGTGGCATTATTTGTTAAAAAATTCATTCCAAATGACATTCCATAAGGGAATTGAAGCAGTTATCATAATTCATAATCGCAGGTACCTTTTAGACAGCCTGTAGCAGCCAGAGGTTCATCATAACACACATTTTGCCAGTCCACCACAGCTATCTAATAGGGGCAGGATGCAGAATGCACACTACAAGATGGATATAGGAAATCCAGGAAGGAACAACAATTATTTCATTGTTTCTGCATCATCCATCCTTTCATTTCTCTTCTGTGGCTTGGACAGAGTTACCAGATCTACTGTGGCAGCTGCAGTGCAGAACCAGCTGTCCTGTGTGAGGATATGTACTCAGGTGAGGTTCGGGGCAAATTGGAGGTGGGTGCTGTATTGCTTTCTGTTTGCATATCAATCAACAGAACTTCATTATATGCACAGTGTAAGGTGTGTGGAAAAAGTATGAGTGGCAGCAGTAGCAAATTTGACATGCATAAGAAAGAGGCATGAGGAGGAAGTAAGGGAAGGCAAGACAATTCAACAGTAGCATTTATTGTGCTGGGCAAGCATGTGTCTGCCTATGAGAATGTGATGGTATGGAGCAGTACAAGTGCAACAAAGGAGGGTCGGGGGGTGGGGGGTGGGGTGAGGGATTGAAGAATTTCTTGTTCTTCTGCTTCACTTAATTATGTAGACATATCTTAATCACAGCTTTCCCACTCTCTTCCTGTTCCCTCTAAAACAATGGATTCAACTAAATTGCTTTCCAGTTGCCTTTTTCTTTGCTAAAAAAAATCAAGGCAAAAATCTAAATTTAATGAGCTTGTTCCATGGCCTTCTGTTTCAGCAGGTGTTCAAGACAGGTAAATCAGACAGTAAATTTGCAGCATTTTATTTTACAATGAATTGCCTTTACTGATTTTCATAAATGCTGTTTGTGTTCCTTTAATTTTCTAATTTTGCTATAATTATTTCAATTTCACAGACCAAAATTTCACCTCTGATATAATTACACTTTCAATGATTTCTTTTCCAGTATCACATATTTTCTTTAAAATTTGTTTCCTCTTCACTAACATTTCCTTCAAAACTTTTTAATTTCTCTTATATACACTTCATATCATTCACCTCTCATTGGTTACTTTGTATTATAACAGTTACAATATTTTTTCACCTTCTTGTTAAAAATTTCTTAAAACTAGGCAAATTCTGCTAAAGAAAAGCAATGTTTAAGTTACTCCATGAAATTAGTATTTAATTTTAAAAACATGTGGGGTATGTTATCCCAAGCTTTAAGCTAGATGTGCTTACATTATAATTAGCTATTTGTCACATTACTGTTGCTCTTGCTATTGTGGTTATCTAGTTTGTAATCGTTTGTAAGTTGTCTTTGGGGTATTTATCTCTGATGTGAGAATACTTTATAGTCTACCAGGAAAATATTGTCACCTCGCCTGCCGCATCTGATTGCCGCACTGGGGAGGGGGACCAAGCCAGCCGTCTACCTGGCCTAACGACCAGCCTTGAGGAGGGAGCAGAGTCGCCCATCGCATTATTGTCGGCACTACTGCTAAAGAGAGAAAGGGATAGAGACTTCTGGAATTGTCTGCTTTGTATTTCATCGCAATAATAGCTGAACTTTCCTGAAGATTCCAGAATAGTGCCTGGGAGATATAAATAGCGGTAAAGTGTGAGAAGGAGTAGTTTTTTTGTGACGAATTCGGGGCCGTGCTGTTGGTGAATCGGTAAAGACTTTCTTGCTGTTGCAACGAGTGTAAAAAGTTACTGTTTACGGAAATAAAAGTGTTTCTTTATCCCGACTACATCTGTCTTCTTTACTTTACACCACCAAAGTCACACTGGTGTCAGAAGCGGGATTAGACGATGGAGGCTACATTAGTGAGCTTTTTACAAGAGCTGAAAGCAGAGATGAAGACGGCAAACGACAACCTCGCTGCCGAGCTGAAAGAGATGAAGACGGAGCTATCGGCGAAGATTGACGGGGGACTCGTCGTCGTGACGGAAGGCGAACTGGTTGATGTGAGGGAAGACGTGGAACAACTCGGCGAACTGATTGGCGTGACGGAAGACGTGGAAGAACTCGGCGAAAAGGTGGAAGACCTCTGCCAGCATGTGGACGTCGTGGAGGACGACGGGGAACGTCTTGGCGCCCTGGTAGTAAGAGTTGACGAGAACGTCAAAGTACTGGATGCCAGGGGCAGACGGAATAGCGCGGACCCGGGGAGGGAGCACCTAGTGGCCGAGGCGACAGTTGCGCCCGTTTCAGATAACGAAAGTGTACGTCTCGGGGAAGACAAAGGGGCAGTTCAGGGATGTCGTCGAGGATCCCCTGGAGGAGTGTGTCGGGTACGTAACCAACCAGGATATGACGTGGAGGACGATCAGCAGGGAAGCGCACAAGCAAACGAGCAACACGCGAGAACCGACTCGGCGTGGGACATGGGGGGACCGTCGGAGCCATCCAATCACCTGACGCATAGTGCCGTGAACGGAAGAATGGCGGACATCGTCGTGGACGGCAGGATACAGGAGAGGCCGTGCCGAGCACGAGTGAACACGAGTGCAGCGGTGGTCGTGACTCGCGCGGATGTGGCGGGGGTTGTTACCGGACCCATCGGAAGCAAGGTGGCTGCGAAGGTGCGCAAGAGAGGTCGGCGGACATGGTACTCAGTGAGCCGTTTCCAAGTGCGCAGGATGGCCCGTCAACACACCAGGAAGAAGGGCAACTGGACGAGGGACCGTCAAGACCGGCGGTACTGTTGCAGAATTTCGAAGCAGGATGGCATACATCGTCCTACCCGGACCAAGGGACACCATCCAACAGCGATACCTAGGATCGTGCCTCCTGGAGAAGAGGTCCGATGGGTTAGTCCACCGGTGCGCAAGGGAGATGCCGCAGTGAAAGGCTGGTCGGGACGACCAACTCTGAAGAGGGAGCAGTGTCACCGCGCCCGCCGCATCTGACTACCCCTCGGACCCAGCCAGTTGCCTTGAGGAGGGAGCAGTGTCGCCCATCGCATTATTGTCGGCACTACCGCAAAAGAGAGAAAGGGATAGAGACTTCTGGAATTGTCTGCTTTGTATTTCACCGCAATAATAGCTGAACTTTCCTGAAGATTCCAGAATAGTGCCTGGGAGATATAAATAGCGGTAAAGTGTGAGAAGGAGTAGTTTTTTTTGTGACGAATTCGGAGCCGTGCTGTTGGTGAATCGGTAAAGACTTTCTTGCTGTTGCAACGAGTGTAAAAAGTTACTGTTTACGGAAATAAAAGTGTTTCTTTATCCCGACTACATCTGTCTTCTTTACTTTACACCCACCAACGTCACAATATGAATAGGTTGGGGAATTTTGTCACTCTCCCAAGTTGGCCATGGTAGCTTAGTGGCTAGAGCAGCTGTACATGAAGTGGAAGATCCATGGTTCAAATTCCAGCTATGGCATTTGATTTTTCAGTCCTGATTCTACCTCTCTAATATCTCTTAATTTGCTATTATTGGACAATGCTGATTTCTTTCTTTCACTCTTTCCAGGATATTGGCTATAAACAGATTAAATAATGTGGGACTCAGTTTGCACCCATCTTCACTCTAGTTTTTTTGGTGTTTGTATGCTGTAACATAACTTTTTCCATATCTTATACAGAATTTTACATGTTTGCAACTTTACCCAATTTAATAACATTGTCACTTACTCCTTATCCTACCAGTTTATACTCTAAAGCTTCTCTATTTAGTGTGTCAAACACTTTCTCGAAGTTTGCAAATAATGTGTGTCATTTTCCCTCCTCAGATGCTTGTCTGTTATTTTTTTTTTTTTTTTTTTTTTTTAAATTAACGTCCTCCAACATTGCGTCATATCGGACGGTGAGTGAATGAAACGGATGAAATGATGCTCAAATGAGCCCGAGGTCCATGGAGCTTTTAAGTTACCCGACATTCGTCTTCTCAGGATAAGGGAAAACCTCGGAAAAAACCTTACCCGGATAACTTACCCTAAGCGAGATTCGAACTCGCGACCTCTTGAACGTGAGGCAGACACGCTAACCATCACGCTATCGAGGCGGGCATCTGTTATTTTTATTATGAGTAATAAATATATTGTGACTTTTTGGTGTGTGTAAAGTAAAGAAGACAGATGTAGTCGAAATAAAGAAACACTTTTATTTCCGTAAACAGTAACTTTATACACTCGTTGCAACAACAAGAAAGTCTTTTCCGATTCTCCAACAGCACGACTCCGAACTCGTAACACAAAGAACTGTCCCTTCTCCGTCGGCACAACTCTTCACATCGTCTGTCCGTCTCCGTCGGCAGGACTACTCAACGCTTCACATACGTCTGACTTCTCCGTCGGCACGACTACTCAACCTTCACATACGTCTCACTGACTCTTCTCACACTTTACCGCTATTTATATCTCCCAGGCACTATTCTGGAAGCTTCAGGAACGTTCACTTATTGCGGTGAGATACAAAGTAGAAGATTCCAGTAGCCTCTATCCTTTTCTCTCTTTCGGCAAGCGCCCCAACAATGCGGCCATGCTCTGTCTCTTTCCTTCGGCTCCTTTGCCGTAGTGCCGACAATAATGCGATGGGTGACACTGCTGTTGTCGGCAATTAGATGCGGCGGGCGCGGTGACAATATAAACAATAAATAATTATTGTTTGTTTTCTTCCCCTAAACCCAGCTTAAATTCTGATGGTTTCTTTCCTGATTATATCCCTTAATCCATCCACCAAATTTTCCAATGTACATTTTCCCTAATACTGTGGTTTGCAAATAATGTATAGCCCTTCCTTTTTTCTTCCTAAGATGCCTGTCTGTTATTTTTATTATGAATACATTGTTTGTTTTTGTCCCCTAAATCCAGCTTGAAATTTGATTTCTTTCCTGATCATATCCCTTAATCTATATACCAATATTTCCAGTGTACATTTTCCCCAATATTGTGGTGTACCTATGTAGCTGTATTTGGGGAACTTTTTAGTATACTTTGGATTTATTATATGTTATGTTGCCAGCATTTGATTATATGGTGCTGCACGTAGGGAAAGGAAAGGCTCTTAAGAATTTAAAGAGATATCCATCAGTTTGCCCTGTGTGCATCTTCAAACAGGCTGGACACAATGTCCATCCTGGCTGCCCATGGATACATCAACATAGGAAAGGCAATTTAAAAGTTAACACAAACACAATATACCAATACAAGAGAATTTAGTTCAAAAGTGAGGGCCTTTTGAATTTTTCTTTCTCCAGCATCTGAATGACTGAGCAACTATTAAAAATTAATTCATATTATTTCAATTTACATAATTTTTAGAGCATAATTTTTTACATGTCAAAATCCGTATCTTTCTTACCAACCAGAATTGATTTCCCTGACTTTTACCATAAGTACTGTAAATAATTTACCAGACTTTCAAGAAATTTTGATTTTCCTGACTTTCTAGGTTTGTGTGAATCATGTTAAAGGTTCCACTTTGTCCCTCCTCACATTCATGCTCCTAGCTGAAATTATTCCACAATTCTTGGGCTTTCCTCTTGGCACCATCACTGCTCCCTTAATCGTCAAGTCTCGCTCTTGGGCCCATCATTTCCTCTCTGCTTCCTCCTTTGGTTCTTGTAAAGAACATTCACACAATCTTCTGGGACAAGACCCATTGGGTTACAATACCTAGTTTTAAAAATTGCCACATGAAGGCACTATGTGTAGTAGTTTAAACAATAAAGTAGAGATGTTGTCACCATGCTAACTAGAGTGGGCATAAGACCAACAAGAGCAAGTATATAAGGCAGAGAGGCGATGCAATCAGCCAGTCAGAGCTCTGCACTCAGAAAGGAACCATTTCTCTGCATAAAGCAAGTTGTACCATTCAATGTAATTATTATGTGTTATTCTTTTACTTTCAAAACCATCCTTTACCATAGGGTGTGCTGACAATACAATTCTGCAGTTCAAGCTCTTCAAGGTAACCCCTGACAAGTGCGTCTCAATGCACTTCCATGGAGCCTCCTAAAAATGAGAGCCTCACCACTGCATCCTTTACATCATGTTGACAGTCCTGTTCTGCATCTGGAGCTTCTCAATGTAAGCCCCAGATTGTGTGATTCACAGTTCCATGGAGCTAACTAAGGAAAAGGACCTCCTGTCTCCCTAATATAACCCTCCTAGTGATAGAACGTGACTTGTGACCACTACAAACAGCTTCCAGAAAAGGACTGTTCTTCTTGAATAATCTTCCCTCTTGTCTCTTATTGTGTTGACCTAATATCCTCCATTTCCCCTGCCCACTCTTCCAGCTGCCTAGTTTATGACCTAATTCTTCCATTGTCTGATATCTTGCTGAAGCTTGAGCATTTTCTGAATTTGTTCTTCCTTACATGTAAGTTCCACTTTCCACCCCGACGATGATGAGCTGCTGGCAGACTGAGGTTCAGCCTGATGAATTTTGCTGCGTACTTACACCTAATAGGGTTTAATCACACATAGGAAAATATTTGGAAGGGTATATAAGGGTGGGGTTTTAATAATTTTAGGTTGTTTTGGTTTAGAAGGGAGCTATATTACCCCTTGATAGATGACTCACATAAGACAGTAAGGTCTGCAATTCTGGTGGAGTAAAAGGTTTTAAAACAGAGTTTTTAAAAAGTTTTTATTTTAGAATTTCGATTGGGGAGTAATTTTGAGCCGAACAACTCTTTGTTGGGACTATACATGGGCTCAGTTTTAGCTGCTGGTGGAGTTGCTCCTTGGTTATTAAGTATGCCCACAAACCATGCAGAGAACCTGGTACAACCTAAAACGGCATATTCTGGTATCACTTTTCACCCCATGTAACAGACCTTTTATGAATGACTTTTTTTCCCCACCATCCCTTAGTTCTTTCATTTTCCAAATTAATTATATTTTTTAATTTGTTCTTCTCTCATGTAGCTCTGCTCAATTAAAATTTTTGTGCCCTTAGGGTTTCTTGCACTTCTTAATATTTCCCGTTTTTTGCCCACTTTTATTTTTATAATTATTGACTGTAATCTTCTTCCTATTCTAATATCTCCTCCATTTTCCAGCTATCCATTTTTATTCTAAGCACCTCTTCTATGAATTTGTATATAATTTCCTCTAAACTCCTGTTGTCTTCTCTTACTCCAAATATTGCACAGTTTTTCTTCTGCTGTCCTGCTTCATATCTTTGTTAACAGAACTTCAATTCATCTTCTGCATTCTGAAATCTGCTGGTTCAATTCTTTTTGCTGTAGTTTTATTGCATCTTTCAACTGTTCACTGTTGACCTTTTTTGTGCCTAAATCATCCAACTTCTCTATCGATACCATAAACCCATTCCTATATTTTATTCCACTACTCCAATTATTAACAGTATTAATATAATAGCCATCCTTATTTGAAACTAGCTTTACCTTTTGATCCTTCATTATTTTACTTTGAAGCAGGATTTTAGCATTGGGTAAATAGGATAAATATTGCAAGTTCACTATTGTATTCATTACATTTATTAAAAAAAATTGTGTTGACCGCAATAAAAAATTACAAACGAGTTAAAGTTTAAAGGCAGTTGCTAACAGAAAGCCGACTTGCAATGAGTAAATAACAGGCGGTGGGACAATATGCAAGGAGCTGCCGTGACAATAGGAGCCAATAATGAATGAACGTGCAAGGGGCAGAGTGATTTTTGAAGCAGACGTGCAACAATACAGATAACAATAGTGAACGACAGACTTTCATACTCAAGCACTGTATTTCATACTGTTCAATAATAACCACAATTTAATAAGCTTAGTGTGTATCAGTTCCTCTTCCCCTGAGCTCTCATGCAGCCAAACCCAGCTATTCCCATTATTCCTTCATGTAATGATCAACATAACCTGAACACAGAAGTCATCGCATTATAAACACATACAAGTGCATCGAGGTCATACTATCAAAAGACGTCCACAGAGTTAGCCGGAGCTTATAATATTAACGTGATTAATGATGACGTCGAGGGAACTATCTCGCCTTCTACAAAAACATTCTATTCTAGCTCTTTATGTTTATAGATCCATACCATTGCCTCTATTTTCATCTGCTCTTGCAGCAGAACCTTCTCCTCTCATTGGTGACACCAGACTCCCAAATGAATAAATAAATAAATAAATTCAACCAAATAATTTTAGCAACAGTAAACAATTCTCAACTGGGTGTGCAAAGGCAATTAAGTCAAAAAGTGTTGAAAATGAGCTCTCCACAGACTTTGATGTTATTTTGTCTGCTCTACCTGTATGTCTAATCAGTCAAATCTTATCACTTATGATTGCCTAGTTAAATGAGTGTGCAAATGGAGCAATGTCCCTAAGTCCTCAATAAATTGTGTGTGCAGTCAGTGAAGTCTCCCACTTTTGTCTTAATTTACATCATCAAACTGGCAGTGCAAAATTGGTTAACTCAGTTATAGAGCCGACTTAACTTACTGTGCATTACAAATTTAAATGAGTTGCTCAACTTGACACTACAATTATCTGGTGATAGTACTTAGTTTTATTACAATAATGTAAACAATGAGTAATTCGAAGTAACTCTTATCAACAATACAAATGAGAAAAATAAATTATTGCAGCTATGTATATTATTTCAGTAAAAATATTGCTACCTAAAACCCAACAATGACTGCCTGTAGTTCTGATAATGTAGTACTGATACTGGCAGCATTTTTCTCACATTTTAGTAGATGGTGGCTCATTATTAATGTATAGCTTGTGGAATAAGTGCTACATCATGAGTTCAAGAAGTAGAAAACTGGTTGAACTGACCACTAAGGAAGCTACTAAACATAAAGTAAGTTTAAATATTTATTTCATTATATTTAGACAGTGATTAGTCTTTATAGTTGCCCTAAACGAGTTAATTACCTGAAAAACTGTATAATCTAGAGCAAATTACTTTTCTCTTTTAGAAAAGATATATTTACTACCCTGGATATCACACGAGCCACTATAGAAGATTTAGGTGACAACTGTAAAGATCTGTACTTTGAAATTCAAGAGTATATTGGCTCAGATTCAAAGGATAAGGGGATAAGGAAAAAAGAATCCAAAATAATGCCAGACTTAACCAATAAACCTAGTGCCATAAATGATAATAAACAGCTGAAAGGTGAAAATCGCAAAGTAGAACATAATTTGACTGTTACTGAAAAAGAAATAAATGAAGCAGAAGTAACATTAACAGATAAAGATATAAGACCTGTAGTGAAGCAGCGAGGACTGAAAGGGGATATGAAAAAAGCCAGGCAAGCAAGGAAATGTACAAGAAACAGCAAGAAAAGTTACGCTACTCAGAAAGGAAAATAGTGGAAGGGCGAGTTATAAAACCCCTGGAATCATGCTGGGTGAAGTACAAAGAAAAGTATGTAATGACATAAAACAAATTAATGATTACTGGAAGATGGGTGATTTTGATAAGAGTTTCATACATATGTAATTTGTTACAAATAAAAAATAAAACTACTAGAAGACCAAGAACAGGGGATATACAGAAACAACATTTTTGACAAATTACAGTTATCATTTATACATAAATGGAAAATTGGAACAGGTTTGTAAACCTTGCTTTTTGAAGGTATTCAGTGAGACTAAGGTGTTTATACAAACAGTAACTCGGAAGAAACAGAGTAATATTTCTTTCTCGCATACTAGATGACGATGGAAGGGATACACATGAGCCTCGTAACAAATTTGTCAGGTAAATTACCTGTGCCCATAATCATTTGCTATCCATTCCAACATATGAAAGCCATTATTCCAGAAAAATATCACAGAAAATATTTACCAGCTTCTCTCACTTTAAGTGCGCTATATGAAGAATATTTAAATGCTGCTGCTGAAAAAAATGTTAGTATGAAACAATTTTCCATTATCTGAAACTATAAAAAAGCCAAAAGTGGACACATGCCAGACATGTGATAGACTTCAGCTGAAGATAGAGATTTCTGAAGGTTTAAAGCTTGGGATCCAACTAGAAGTGCATTAAGAAAAGGCTGACTTAGCATATCAAGAAAAGTCAATTGACAAGACACTCTCAAGAAATGACTCCACAAGGAAAACAAATAACATTCAACTTAAAGCAATGCTTGCCAACTCCAGTGGTCAGGATAACTAAACAGTCAATGACTATGATGACAGACAAGCGTAACATTTCATATGGCATGAAAGGGCCTTAAGAAGGGATAATGAAATAGGTTTTAGCCTTTACAATTACTTCAAACAACTTCAACCAGATGTAAAAAATATTATAAAATATTGTTTCCTGCTAAGGACAAAACGAAAACAATCACATTGCAGTAATGTGTGTGACTGCACTGCAGGAACACCCAACCCTCAAATCTGTTGACCACAAGTTTCTAATATAGGGGAAGCAACTTATTGGCAGTTCCTAAGAATTTAATATGGCTGACATTACACTAAACTGCAGTGGACATTACACCAAGTACTGCCAACCTACATAATAAAAGCATGATTTCTAACCTCAAATATTATAGGGTTAATGTAATGTGCTTTCAAACAATATCACTTGAACATCGTTACCACACAACAGATGATGATCCTACTCACCTTCAGCGAGTTTTGTTCTGCAATAAGACTTTTAGATAAAATCACTTCTGAATGCTAAATATTGTAATCTATATTTAATGCACTACTGTGTTGTGAACACAAAAATAACATTAACTATAACTGCATATAATGCTCTAAAACACAAGACAAAACCAACCCCACACCTATCCACACACAAAGCAATACAATGTTATCCACAGATTAATAAATAAATAAATACAATGTTTGAGGTCATTTTGAGCCATTTTTTTACACTCACCTTCACTTATATTGTTTTGAACACAGGTAATATTCAAATAAATAGTGTCTAAACAGAATCTTGTTTTAAAATCTAAGGGTTGGCTTCTCTGTAACAGATTTAAAAATAAGGGCTTTTGTGGCAAATAACAGATACAGTAACACCAACTATGGCCATAGCTTTACCATGGTTATATTTTAAGAACAGTTGGCAGAATTAATGCAGCCAAACAGATGGAATATCACCAAATATAACCAGACCACACTATAATGGTGGAAAAATGTCAAAAGTTGGTTTTGGGGTATTCCAATAAGCTGTTTCCTCTATATCAGGTTATATACATATGGAGAGTGTTGCAGATCATGCCACAGAAGAGAAAAAGAAGTATGGTATTTCAATTCATCATTCTTATGACTGGATGCAACTTGCTCAATCAGGAAGGAGCAAGCCATTTGTGGTCAGTGAAATGCCTAGAGGGGACTTATATGACTTTTTAGCATTGTTGGGAAAAGAACTCGTAGTATGAAAGGTTGATACAAATGAAAAAAAATTGGAGGGACATGTAGTGGCTTCGTTTTCAAAAGGTTTGGGCAATTCTCTTTCAAGTACACATTGAGGAAAGACGAAGACTTTAGATTTGCCAGTTTTCTCAGAAGAAGAAATAAATCTACAGGTATTAAACCATTTAACAAGTATTCTGTCAAAATGCAATAAATCCTGCAATAAAAAAAAAGGACTTACTGGACCTATTCCATTTATCTTGCCTGCACTCTGGGAATTCGACAGATATCTGAAAACATCTGAAAATGCTCTTAATACATTTCCAAATAGTGATACAAACGATGATGTTGAGAGAAGAACTGTGTTTTTAATGTTCAGATAATATTTTGGATGGTGAAAACCATTTCATTGAAATTTAAAGGAAACAAAGTATGTAACACTTAAGCCATAATAATAATGTGTCATATTTCACCAAGTGTTGAATTTAAAAATCCTCTATAAAAAGCTAAAAAAAATATATTTAGTTATGATTATAAAGTGTAATTTTCAAGTACAACATTTCATTATTCTTGTATTATTCTTATGCTACATGTTGTTTCAAGTATTGCTAATGTGAATCCTATATAAATATTTGTTGTATTATCCTTGAGAAAACAACAATTTGGTACATAATTAAAACTATAATTTTCATTGCACATTTTAGCAGTAAGTAATAAATCTTTAGCTGATAATATTAATATAATATTGTGTTGAGATGGGGTTTTAAGCTTTAATTTCAAAGTAATTTAGGCAATTATTATTTATTTATGCCAACAAATTTACTGTTGGTGTTTTTAAACATACAAACCGTGTATGGGCAATGTTTGAGAGGTAGAACTGGAACTTAAAAATTCAATGCCACAGCTGGGATTTGAACCACAGACCTTCCGCTTACCAGGCGGTTGCTCTAACCATTGAGCTACTGTGACAATCTGCCAGAATGACATTGAATTCTCAAACCAGTTCGTATTTTTCCCAGAAAACCACAAAGTGGTTGTGGTTCAAAAACACCAACAGGAAGTTTGTTGGCATAAATAAATAATAATTACCATCTGAAGGTTATTTAATCCCAGGACATAAAGTACTTGCAATAGTAAGTCACCATTGGGGTAATTGTCTCTGATGTGAGACTGCTTTGTGGTTTACTGGGAAAAATACGAACTGGTTTGAGAATTCAATGTCATTCTAGCAGATTGTCACAGTAGCTCAATGGTTAGAGCACCCACCTGGTAAGCGGAAGGTCTGTGGTTCAAATCCCAGATGTGGCATTGAATTTTTAAGTTCCAGTTCTACCTCTTAATTTAGGCAAGTCATGACTTGGGGGCTAGTTAACTCAGATGGTAGGGTAGGAAATGTACACAAAGGATCTACATTGGTAATCTGGAAATACCATTGGAAGTATAAAACAGATCCTTTAGAAACTAATTACGAGGGTAATTCAAATATAAAGGGTAATTGTTGCATAGGACGGAGGAAGCAGTTCTGAGCTGGGCAGTGGAGTGGGGGGGTTGAAGTTTGGTGTGTTAGGGAGGGGGAACTAGCTTTGTTGGCTGCTTTGCTAGGTTCTGGCGTCAGTACAGCCATGAGTGAACAAGAGGTTCCTTCGCCTGTTGCGCAATGCATTATCAAGTTTTTAACCCATGAAGCGGTTAAACCTTAAGAGATTTTAACTCGTTTAAGGGCACAGTTTGGGGACACTACACTGTCACAGAATCAAGAGTTTACTTGGGCTAGACAATTTAAGGGTGGCCGAGAATTTGTGGAAAACGGAAGTCATGCTCGACGCCCAAGGTCAAATCTCACAGATGACAACATCCGTGCCATTCGAGAGCTCCACTGTTGAAGGAATCGCTTCAGAAGTTGGTTGATTTTGTTCATGATCGACATACAGTGACTGCAGCTTACTATTGCCAATTGTTCAGGTCTGTAAAAGCTGCCTACTGAAGCAAAAGACGTCATATGCCCATCAGAGATGTCATCCTTCTCCAAGACAATTTGACAATGGACACAATGGCAGACATGCACTGGGAAACCCTTGAACACCCCCCCCCTATAGTCCAGACTTGTCCCCCACCAGACTATTTTTTGTTTGCACCCATGAAAGAATCGCTTGGAGGGAAACATTTTGAAAGCAACGACGTCGAGGAGCATTTGCGCATTTGGTTGGCGACATGCCCTCAAACTAAGGAATGTTCAAGCTTCCGAAACGTTGGCAAAAATGTGTATAGTGTGAAGGAAGCTATATAGAGAAATGTTGATATAGTCACTTGTGTATATATTTAATCAATAAATATTTTTAACAAAATTACCCTTTATATTTGAATCACCCTTGTATAATAAACAAAACTTACATTTTACATGGAAATATTTGAATTATTACATATTGCTTCACATGGACCCAAAGATGATGTGTGGCAATGTCACTGCTTCAAGGTGTTAGAGCTAACTCTATGCACAAATCTCAAATGACCAAAGTTAACCATTTCCCCCAACCCCCTTCTACTAAGTGTCCTTTTAAAATAGTCAACAGCATTTTGACCTTCAACTTGTTACCCTCCCAAATGACATTACAACATTGATGTATGCAGAATTCATGCTTACTGTGTGTATTCTGCTTATGACAGCTTTTCTCATGCTTTACAAGTGAGACAGAATATATGGTTAGACCCCAAAAGGAAATCATTTATGTAAATATTTATTGCAAATGTAATTTATTTTTCATGTTGATAAGAATTAGTTGAGAAACGAAAACGTATTGCTATTTTTCATTGTTAGTAAAAATATAATGGTTTAAAAACGTCATAAATGTTAAGTTTCATGTTTCAATTTAATATGTATAAGTAAAAGAACCATATATATTTAATGTTAAAAGTGAAGGAAGAGTAGCTAAAGATCGCTTCTCGAACAATACAGGAGCTATTTAATGTAGGAAAATATAAAATGAACGCATACGTGCATGTATACAAAGAAGGGCGTCAGGTAAAGTAGCGCCAATTTTGTTATTAGTATCTGTATGTTTGAGATGTGAAGACGTGTTTTTGTAACGTGCATGGATGTGGGTCTAAAAGACTTCACAAAAGTGGAAAGACTATCAAGATAATACAAATAGGTGCAACGAAAGTCAATTCAATTATAACAAGTGTAATAAGAGACGAAAAAAGTGTTAATAAAGTGATATATAGTGAAGTTACATCGAGTGTTTATTCATTCCACCTAGTACCACGCCCGGAGAAAAATAATAGTCTCCTAGCTCAACACAAAGCTTCATTTTATTTAAAAATGCAGCACCACAAGTTATTGAAATACTAAACCTCATGCACCTGGCACTTACAAAGCATAACCAGAACATGAAAGCAAAGTTATTTGCATGTAGACGCCACATGTATTGTGCAAAATCATGTAAGTCGTGTATCCACACTCCAATCCCTCAGATAACCTTAATATAGGGAATGAATTAATTATGGAAAAATTGAAGCTATTAACAGTGAAGCAACAAGATTCTAAAGTAAGAACAAATTAGAAACTAAGTGTTTTGACTTAACTGCTTTTGTACACCCAGTCAAGAGTTATTACTGCGCAGGTAGCCACTCTACAGGTCATCTTTTATACAGCAATTTCTTTTCCATTCCTTTTTATAACCTTATGCCTGAAGAACACATGCATACACTTTTTGCATCACAATTTTTTAGTGTCCTTTCTTCAGGCTTGCCACTTATTATGAAGGTGTCTGAAGAAATGCATGCTTTCCTTAATTTGACATGTATTTACACCTACTTGTCATGCATTACATCACTTTTAATTAAGTGTTCTCTAGCAAAATACAGATGTTTTAAAAGAATAAAACAGCAATAGCTAGAGATATGTGCATTGTGTTTACATGCTTGTAAAACTATCAGACAGCTGCTCATTACAAGAGCATACCTACACATTATTCCTGCACTCTACTGCTCAGTCCCTTACACAATGGAATCAATGTGTACCTATTTTCACCCCTTTGTAACCACCTTTCCATTTTTTTCAATATTATAAGTTTTTGAACAAAAAGTTATGGACACTGATCCATTATTAAATGTGTACTTCTCGTGCTAAGTCTCTTCAATATTTATGCAATATGACTCGAGGGGTAAAATGTTCCGGAGTTAAAATAGTCCCCCATTCGGATCTCCGGGCAGGGACTACTTCTCGAGAACCAAAACATTATATTAATACAAGATCTAACATCAGACTTCTACAATGGAATGCGGGTGATCTCACACAAACAAAAAGAGTAGAACTGAATAAAATTGTATTTGACTATAATATCGATCTATTTTTCATACAGGAAGCAAATCTAACAAATGACCAACTTAAATACTTCAATTTTACTGGTTTTCTACTACACCTACTACCCAAAAATACGAGGTCTGTACAAAAAGTATCCAACCTTGTGCCGGGAAAAAAAATTATGTACCTGAATGGATGGGACTCTTAATCCCCTTCAAAGTAGGCCCCTTCTGAAAGCACACACTTAGTCCAGCGGTCTTTCCATCGCTGGAAGCAGTTCTGGAAAGCTTCTTTTGAGATGGTGCGCAGACGTTCCGTCGCGTTGTGCATTATCTCCTCACGGATCTCAAAACGGGACCCTTTGAGCGTTGTCTTTATCTTTGGGAACAACCAGAAATCACATGGGGCCATGTCAGGTGAGTAGGGAGCTTGACGAACCTGCGGAATGCCGTGCGAGGTCAGGAAATTCTGGATCAGGTGTGACAAATGAGCTGGAGCATTGTCGTAATGCAGCTGCCAGTTGCATGCGGCCCACAGATCAGGTCTCTTGCGCCGAACTGCATCACGAAGATGACGAAGGACTTCTCAGTAGTACTCCTTATTGATGGTCTGCCCTTGTGGTGCGTACTCATGATGCACAATGCCCCGATAGTCGAAAAAAACAAGCAGCATCACCTTCACTTTGCTCCGAACCTGTCGTGCTTTTTTTGGTCTTGGGGAATGTGGGTGCTTCCATTGAGATGACTGGGCCTTTGTTTCTGGGTCGTACCCTACACCAAGCTCTCGTCACCAGTGATCACAGTCTTCATGAACTCAGGATCGCTATTGGCACATTCCAGCATGTCCTGTGCCACTGCAAGGCGGAGTTGTTGCTGCTCCGGTGAAAGCAGCTTGGGCACAAATTTTGCTGCCACTCTTCGCATGCCCATCCTCAGTCAAAATGCTGTCTGCAGAACCAACGCTGATCCCAACCTCAGCAGCAATCTCCCGAACTGTCAAACGTCGGTCCTCCATGATCAGTGTCTGCACTTGCTCAATAACAGCAGCATTTTGGCTCGTTGATGGTCTTCCGGTTCTTTATTCACTCTCCGCCGACATGTGGCCATCTTTGAACCGGTTATACCACATTTTAATTTGAGTAATTTTCATTGCATCATCACCGAAAGCCTGCTGGATCTTGCGAATGGTTTCTGATTAGGTATCCCCAAGTTTCTGGCAGAACTTGATGCAATACCGTTGCTCCATGCGTTCCGTCATCTTCCAGAAAATGTGAATGCGACGAGCATGTGTTACACGGAGCCAATCACTGGTAGCTACTGACGTGACCGGTGGTGCTGCGGGGATATAAATATTCACGCATGCGCAGGAAGCTTCCTTCTACGAGTATGCACAGTTGCCATACCTACCTAATTCTTTGTTAGCGAGAAAAAAATAAGGTCAGATACTATTTGTACAGCCCTCGTAGACACATAAGTAGTGGCATATTAGTTGGAGTCAAAAAGGATATTAAATCCTCTGAAATTGTTAAAGAAATGGATAACACAGTTAAAAGTGAATTAATAAAGCTAAACTTTTGGGATAACAAAAAACATCTACATTTATACAGTATTTACAATCCTCCCAGGAATGAACCAGATCTCTCTCTTACTGACCAATTAAATAAAACAATCGTAATTGGGGATTTCAATGCTCATTCCAAAAGATGGGGTTATAAAAAAGGGGATTCTACAGGGAAGATAATGGAAGAATATTTGAATACCACAACTTTTGAACTGATTTATAGTAAAGAAGATCCCACAACCTTCATACATTACTCTGGAGCAGGCAGTAACCCAGACCTCTTGTTAGCTACAACAGATATTGTTTCAAAAATTAAAAAACAAGTTATAGAAGATCCAAGTTCTGGTCACAGAGCAGTAATTGCTGATATAAAACTAGATAATACAAATAACAGTCAATGTCACGCGAATCTGTATTGGAACTTCAAAAAAGCAGATTGGATCAAATATAAAACTGAACTGGAACATAAATTTAAAGAACAAACAAACTCACAGCTACATGACCAACCAGATCATTTGAACAAAAATTTCTGTAAAGTCATCCTAGAAATCGCAAAAAAACATATTCCTCGGGGAAGAATAAAAAATTTCAAACCCTTTTGGAACCCCCATTTAGAAGAACTGAAAAAGCAAAGGGATATAGCTAAAAATACAGCTGAACAAACAAAAAACATATTGGATACACAAATATGGCGGAAGAAATGTGCCTCACTAAAAAAAGAAATTAATACTGCTAAAAAGAATTACTTTAATAATTTCTTAGAAAAAATGGATTATAGGACAGATGGTAACAAAGCTCATAAGTTCATAAAAAATGTCAAGGGTAGGAAAGAAAACAACAGCACACCTATCATACACAACAATAAAATATTAACTAATGATGCAGCCATAGCCGAAACATTCAATAAATATTATGCTAATTCACATAAAGCAACAAGAAATAATAAAAAGGAACGTAAAGAATTTAAGAAAGATTTGAAACAAGAAAGAGAATGTAATCCTAACACTCAGTGCAATATCTTTTTTCAAAATTTTAATATGCAAGAATTGAACATTGCAATAAATAATCTAAAAAACAAAAAAGTCTCCTGGACCTGATCACATACATCCAGAGTTCATAAAAAACCTTGGAAAAACAGCAAAACAACAACTACTAAAACTCTACAATCTATCCTGGAAAACCACTCTACCTGCTGAATGGCGAAAGGCAATAATTGTCCCACTCTTGAAGAAAGACAAAACAGCGTCAGATATAAAAAATTATAGACCAATAGCTCTTACTAGCATAATAGCAAAAGTGATGGAAAGAATGGTGTCAAACAGGTTAAATTGGTTCCTAGAATCAAAAAATTTGATTTCCCCATGTCAAGTTGGATTCAGAGAGTTCCACTCTACAAATCAACAAGTCTTACTTCTCAGTCATGAAATCAAAGACTCCTTCAATAGAAAAGAAGATAATTTATCAGTTTTTATTGACTTCCAAAGTGCATATGATTCTATATGCAGAACAAAACTACTAAAGAAAGTAAAAAAAATAGGGATACAAGGTCCAATGTTTTCATGGCTATGTCATTTCCTAACACAACGCTTTATTGCAACCAGATATGGAAGAAACATATCTAAATACAAACAAGTACACCGTGGCTTACCACAAGGCGCAGTGCTAAGCACAACACTTTTTAATATATTTATTAACGATCTGCCACAACAAATACAAGAATCAGGTGTGAAGTGTGCACTATTTGCTGATGACTTAGTAATGTGGACTTCAAAACCAAAAAGCAAAAGTACAGAACTAGAAAAAAACCATGCAACAATCCTTAACCAAATTACAAAGGTGGACCAAAGAAAATTTAATGACTGTTAATACAACAAAATCAAACTACCAAATCTTTTCACTAAGAAAAAAGCCACTAAAAATAAAACTAAATTTTGAGGGTCAACAATTACCAGAAACAAGGGAAGCAAAGTATTTAGGAGTTACATTTGATACTAAACTTACATGGACCAAACAAATAGAAAATGTAATACAAAGAGCAGAGAGGTGCCTTTCACTGTTAAAACGTCTAACAGGAATGAAGTGGGGATGTTCCAGAGCAACTCTTAACACAACATACAATGTATATATAAAACCATTATTTACTTACTGCAGCGAAGTTCTTGTAACAGCAACCACAAAAAAGATTCAAATCTTTCAAAACCAAAGTCTGAGATTAATTACAGGTGATATCAAAACCACACCAATAGCAGCTATGGAAATACTAACCAACCAATGCCCCATTGAATATGAAATAGAAAAAGCGACTCTTATTCAACACGAAAAGTTGATCAGACTCCCATTCAATACATGGCACAAGAGAAATTTTACACATACACTAAAGACTCAGGAGAGCTTTCTTCCCAAAATTCAAGACATCAAGAAGAATGTATACCTTCCTAATTCAAAGGAAAACTTCATATCTAAAGTCAATCCGACACAAACATTAGACACCACATATTATTTACACCTGACAGAAGTTAAGAAAAGTGATACTCCAACTAGTGTTCTAAAATTATTGGCATTAGAGACAATCCATACTAGTGTAAGATTTGAAGCTTTCACGGCGAACGTTAGTGATAAGAGCTTCACAGGTGATCAGCCGTGTTACACTTAAGAAGGTCGAGCTTTCGGCCATTATACTCTCCATGGCCATCTTCAGGACTAAAATAATGGAAATTCTCCTCAGTTTCCAAATATATACTATGGTTAGGTTGTGTTGTCCGAACCAATGCGCAGGTGATGGTTTCTGATTGGGCCTGCTGTAGGCTCGGCTGCAGTGTTTTCCCGCGGGAACGAAATTTGTGCAGTGTTTCTGATGGCTATAGTCCACGCGGAACTTAGTTTGAGTCCGCCCTCTCTGTTGAAATTGTGGGGGTGTAATTTGATGTGGATGGCCTCCTTGATGAGTCTGTCCCAGTAATTTTCTGCGTGTTCTAGTATTTTTGTGTCTTGGAAATTTATTTTGTGGACCTGTTCTATGCAATGTTGGGCTACTGCTGATTTTTCTGGCTGGAGAAGTCTGATGCTCCGTTGATGTTCTTTGCATCTTTCCTCTATCGTGCGTCCTGTTTGACCCACATACACCTTACCACACTCGCACGGAATCCTGTATATTCCCGGGACCTTAAGCCCAAGTGGGTCTTTCACCGGCCTGAGGAGTTGTCGGATCTTCTTAGGGGGTGTGAAGAAGGTTTTGATATTATGTCTCGCGAGTATACGGAAACCTTGTTGGAGACAGAGCCGTAGAAAGGTATGTAGGCCTTCTCTTGAGGGCTATCCTTCCCTTGCGTGAGCAGTAGCGGGTTCTTCCTGCTGCGTTCTACTTTCCTACGGGTCTCATTGATGTCCTGGTTGCTATACCCATTCTTGCTAATCCATACTAGATTTCCAGAACACGAATGGCTATATATTTATACTGATGGAACATTTATATCAAACAAAGATGGAGCAGGTGCTGGAGTCACATGTCACCTCTTTTCCTATTACAAATCTTTAAGTTATGGAACTACAAACTTTGATGGAGAAATTGAAGCAATTCAAATGGCCCTACAAAACCTTTTGTACAGAATTTCACATTTTCAGCAAGCAGTTATTCTCTCAGATTCCAGGGCAGCAATTATACCAATTACTTCCAAGTTGTCACCAAAAAACCAAACAATTATAGAGTGTTGGAAAATCCTTACCCATCTAGCAGCACTTCAAAAACACCTAGTCTTCCAATGGATACCAGCTCACTGTGGACTGAGTGGTAATGAGAAAGCTGATTTTCTTGCAAAAAAGGGTACCGGCAATGTGCAGAAATCAATAGTTAAATTTACCATTTTATGCAGCTAAAAGATTAGTCAACTCTGAATTCAAAAAAATTATTGAAAAATATTACTATGAAAAATCAAAGAATAAAAGATGGGAACTGCCAAACATTCAAACAGTAATTCCTGAGTATCCTCAAAAAACAGCAGTTGCAACCTTCAGGTTGATTACAGGACATGATTGTCTGGCAAAACATTTAAACAGAATTGGGATATATTCTTCACCACTCTGTCCTCTATGTGATCTGCAAGAGGAAATGGATCGAGACCACCTTCAAATATGCCCGGCCACTTCTAATGCCCCATCCATCAGTGAAAAATATTGGAGAGCAAGAGGATTAACGACTTCATTGTCAGAAATCCAGCATTAGCTAACAACAACTTCTCGTGAATTGGAACTTTAGAACAGAAACAACATTTACAAATTCTTGTGGATTGGGGATAAGTGTTCCCAAAACATAGAGAGAGTAAGCAATTTGTAAGCAGTGTTAATATTCAGAAGTTTACTCTTCAGAAATTTTTCAAATATGTTTTACCTGAATAAATATAAGCAGTTACATTGTTGTTTCAGAAATATTAAATCAAATGTCATTTACCTCCACAGTGACAGGAACTAGGTTGAGAAGTGCATTCTTTGCTGCTTCACAATTATCCTTCTTGCCAGTAATGCGAATTATGTCACATTTGCGCACAGGTTCTTCCTCTAAATCTCCATTTGGCTGGGTTCCTCCTTCGCCATCCTCTGCACCATGATACTCATCTGCATCAAATACAGAAGTAAACAAGTACTTTGCAAAATGAAGAGTGACAGATGACTGTAATAAGATACCTAACTTCCAAGCCAGTCATTCTCTACACAGCATTAATTGAAAGTGCTATTATTATTTCTCAATGCATGATTTCATATTTATTTCTTAAAGTGAAAAAGTTTATTTCCTTCTGTTGTCCAACAAAAGTACTTCATGTTCTGGGACGACTGTATGTCACCCTTGGGGTATTTATCTCTGATGTGAGATTCCCTTTATGGTCTACCAGGAAAAATACAAATCATTTGGAGAATTCAATGAATTCATACTAGCAAACTGTCATGGTAGCTCAGTGGTTAGAGCAGCTATGTGTGAAGTGGAAGGTCTCTGATTCAAATCCCGGTTGTGGCATTGAATTTTTCAGTTCTGACTCTATCAAACATTGCCCACATATGGCTTGTGTGTTTAAAAACACTGGCAGTAGTTTGTTGGCATAAATAAATATCATCTAAAGGTTATTTAATACCAGGGACTAAAGTACTTACCACTGTAAGTCGCCCTTGGGGTATTTATCTCTATTGTGAGATTCCCTTTATGGTCTACCAGGAAAAATACAAATCATTTGGAGAATTCAATGAATTCATACTAGCAAACTGTCATGGTAGCTCAGTGGTTAGAGCAGCTATGTGTGAAGTGGAAGGTCTCTGATTCAAATCCCGGTTGTGGCATTGAATTTTTCAGTTCTGACTCTATCAAACATTGCCCACATATGGCTTGTGTGTTTAAAAACACTGGCAGTAGTTTGTTGGCATAAATAAATATCATCTAAAGGTTATTTAATACCAGGGACTAAAGTACTTACCACTGTAAGTCGCCCTTGGGGTATTTATCTCTATTGTGAGATTCCCTTTATGGTCTACCAGGAAAAATACAAATTGGTTGGAGAATTTAATGTCATACTGGCAACTGTCAAAGTAGCTCAGGGGTTAGAGCAGCCATGCATGAAGCGGAAGGTCTGTGGTTAAAATCCTGGCTGTGACATTACAGTTCTCAGTCCTGATGCTACCTTTCAAACATTGCCCACACATGGGCTTTGTGTTTAAAAACACCAACAGTAAGTTTGTTGGGAGTTGCTGATGAAGAGCGATAGAGAGCGTACATACAAAGTGCAGGCTCTGCGGTGGGTATAACAGCTGAGAATTATCATGTGCAAATTGGCATATTTAATGAAGTTAAATGGGGAAAAAATGGAAAAAAAGGGAAGGAGTGTTATCGACTTGGATGTGGTTGGCGTTAATTTTGATCTTTCCGTTGGTTATTGGAGGAGTTGAATTGAATACCGGGCCAGAGATGAGAGATATCATGGATATGTTGAGAGGTATAGTGAAAGATATGGTCCAAGTGCAGCAAATGGGAAAAAAGAACAGAGAGATTGGTTAAGAATATGCAAGAAATTAAGGAGGAAACGGGTAGCTTTGCTAGAGCGGTGAATGAGAAGGTGGCAAAATTGGATCAAAGATTGATGTATGTAGAAAATATAAAATAGAACAACAGAAAGTGGAATATAATTATATTTGGATATGATGAAGAGAGAGGAAAAAGGAGCTGGCAGCAGGTAGATGATTTTTTAGAGAGGATTATTATGGGCAGGTGGCGGTAAGAACATGACAGGGGGAATAGGAGTGTTTATAAAGAATGAGAGAGGCTTCCAGGTTAAAGTGCTAGAAGAGTTATGTGATGATAAAGTTGTTCTTGTTTTCTAGTGCCTTGCATCTGGCAATGAAGCCATTAGCATTCATGCTTTCCAATACTTTTGAACTGTAGTTTCTTCTGATCTTAATGCTTCACAGGTCTTCAAGTGGTCTTCATTCATTTCTGCTGGATCGTTACACAGGACACATATTGGTGAGGTTGAGATACCTATTCTGTAGAGATGACTTGCTAAGCAATCGTGATTTGTCAATAGTCGGAAGGCTGACCGCTGTTTTCCTTGGTCTCTGGGGGATTATATCTGGGTTGGAAAGTAGTGTAATCCATTTTTTATCTTTGGCATTTGTTTCTATTTCTTGTAGGTATGAATGAGAAAATTTTTTAATGATCAAGCGTTTTATTGAGGAATATGAGAAATTGAATTTAGACTTTTGTTTTATTGTTGTGCCTTTCTTTGCAAGTGAGTCTGCAGCTTCGTTCCCCATGACTCCACAGTGTGATGGAATCCATTGGAGATGAACAGTCTTATTAACTTTTTGGAGTTGTGTTAACATTTTGTAGCATTCTCTAATTTTTGTTGACTTCTTTGTAGTATTTGAACATATTCCCTGAATTGCAGCTTTAGAATCTGAAAGAATTACTGCCTTGTTAAATTTATTTAAGGAAAGATTTAATAATTGTCAGAAAGCAATGCGTATAACCTCCATCATACTTTGTTGTGTCTCTGCCAACAGAATGATAAAAGGAAAAATGTGAACATGTAACTCCAGCTCCAGTAAGGTTTTCCTTGGAGGATCCATCAGTATATATGTGCAGCCATTCTTCTGTGGGATACCTAGTATTGATTGTTTCCAGAGCTAGAAGTTTTTGTATTTCTTTTGGTGTGTCTGATTTACTTATTTCCTCTACTAATTCCAAACTGAAGGTAGGTTGCAATAATTCCAATGGATTTTCTCTTATAAGTAGATTTTCTCTGGTGTTAGGAATGTTCAATTTGGATTTAATCTGTGTTACCTTTTCTAGGAAACTACTAAGAGTTTTAAGGATTGAAGGGGGGAGGTTCTCTTCTGTCCATTTAGAGTTTGGCAGTCGTAACATTTTCTCGTGTTGGAGCAATGCTTGTTCTTCTATTTTTGTTGTTATTGATGGGGTCCGTGTTAAGGCAAGCATGGCATCAATAGGTGTGGATTTACCTACTCCAGTGATTAGGCGAAGAGCCTGATTTTGTATTTGTTCAAGTTTATTGATGTTAGCATTTGCTGCTGTTATTAAAGCTTCAGAACAGTACAAGAGGTTTTGTTTAACATACATATTGTATGTTGTGTTAAGGACTCTCCTTGAGCAGCCCCATTTAGCACCAGCTAACCTTTTCAGGATTTGCAGTTTCTTTTCAACCTTTTCTGAGATGTTTGTTGTATGTTTTTTCCAACTTAGCTTTCTGTCGAAAGTGATGCCTAAGTATTTGGCATCATCAACTGCTTTGAGTGGTTTACCATGATCATTTATGTTAATATTAACTGGTTTGTATTTTAGTGTAAATAATTCATAATTTGTTTTTTCCACATTGATAGTCATGAGGTTTTTGAAGCTCCATTCATGTACTTTGTTTAGGGCTGTTTCTATTCTGTCTTTAATTAATTCAGGTTTTTTTGGAGAGCCTGAAGTCCAAATGACTACATCGTCAGCAAATAAAGCAATTTTGGTTTCTAAAGTTTTTATTATTGATGGAAAGTCATTTATATTTATATATATATATATAAAGAGTGTTGTGCTCAGAACAGCACCTTGTGGAAGTCCTCGGTGTGTTTGTTTATATTTAGAAATGTATGTATTATATTTTGTGGCACAAAATCTTTGTGAAATAAACTGAGTTATCCATTTAAGCATGTTACTTTCCACACCTATTGATTGCAACTTCTCAATTAATTTGTTTCTCCAGACTGAGTCATATGCTGTATTAAAATCAATGCATACTGCTAAAGTATCCTCCTTTCTATTGAAAGCTTCCTTGATGTCTTGGCTTAGTAGGAGTACATTTTCACTTGTACTATGATTCTGTCTGAAGCAGGTCTGTGAACTATTAAGTAAGTTGTAATATTCTAGGAACCAGTTAAGTCTAGATGCCACCATTCTTTCCATCACTTTTGCAATAACACTGGTCAAAGATATTGGTCTGAAACTATTAATATTGTTTGAAGGTTTGTTTTTCTTTAAAATCGGGATGATAATGGCTTTTTTCCAGTCGGAAGGTACAGTCATTCTCCAACACGTGTTATACAGTTTAAGTAGGATTTCCTTTCCTTTCCTGCCAAGGTGTTTAATAAACCCTGGGTGGATCTTGTCATGTCCTGGAGATTTTTTGTTCTGTAATTGTTCTATTGCTAAATCCAGTTCTGTTTCGTTAAAATCCTGAATAAAAATATCATTTTGTATACCTTTTGGCTTATTAGTTTCTCTGATAGTTTTTTGGATATCCTTATCTTGTTTTTTATATGCTTGGGGTATTTTTTGTGACTGAGCATAAAACTTGTTAAGGGATTCTGCTATTTCCCTATCTGTAGTTAAGCTTTTGTTATTATGTTTTAATGGTTCAGTTGTATTTTTTGATAATTTTGTTTTATTAAGGAATTTGTATATTTTATTTCCATCTTTCCTATAGTCCATATGTTCTACAAAATTTGTGAAACTGGCCCTCTTTGCTGCAATTAATTCTTTCTTAAAAATGGCTGCTTTTCTTCTCCAGTTTTGTACATCTTCTGGACACTTGGTTCTTTCGGCTTTGACTCTTGCTATATTTCTTTCGTGTTTTAACTTAGATAAAGATGGAGACCAAAAGTAGCTATATGTGATGATAAAGTAAAATGGAGAATAATAACGGATGTCTTAGACAAAGCTGATAAGGTGACTATAGGTATGTAGGTATGTCTAACCCTCCAAGTTCGTCTGAACTTTATGATCCTAAACTATTTCTTAAAGTGAGCCAAGATTTAGAGGTGTTACATAATAGACATCTGGGGATAAAATTGATTGAGGTAGGGGATTTTAATGCAAGAATAGGATATAAACAACCACAAGTTAGAATACAGGTAAATGAGGATAGAGGATACAAAAGAGAGGAGAGAAAACGTAGGGATAAAATGATTAATAAGCAAGGTAGAAAGCTAATTCAGAAACCAGAATTGGGATATATTCTTCACCACTCTGTCCTCTATGTTATCTGCAAGAGGAAATGGACCGAGACCACTTTCAAATATGCCTGGCCACTTCTAGTCCCTCATCCATCAGTGAAAAATATTGGAGAGCAAGAGGATTAATGACTTCATTGTCGGAAATCCAGCATTAGCTAACAACAAGTTGAAAATTCCATTTCACAAAAGTTGCCACAGTTGTATCTTACATTCCAAAGAAGAATAAAAAAAAAAAATTATATAATGAAGGTTTCTCTGCCTATGTTTCAATCAATACAAAAGTTACATTACATAATAGTAATTTATCTGTATTAAACAAGAAGTAAATGTAACTTAACATATAAAATATTTCCTTAACACTAACTCTTAGAATTTTCTTCTTCGGGTCATTATGACCTGAAGGACCAAGAGTGTGTACTATTTTGAAGGAGAACAGAAGGGTTAAGAACTAAAACAAATAATCTATACTGGTTTTACCGAAAATTGATCGTGATGTAAACAGAAGCATGTGTACAAATAGAATTAAAGTGCACGTTCATTGACTGACGCCGCATATTACAAGGTACATCGGCTATAAAGTAATTCGCTCAATAGTAATAAAAACTACTGGATATTGTCTGTATTATGTAACAATGGTATGTTAAACGTGTTATTGTATCACGTAGAACTGCAAAAAAATTAATCTAAAGTAATTAATGCACTTAACCAAAAAATGAGCGAAGAACATGCGCAGGGTACCTTCTGCTGCTTAGTTTTAGAAGCTGGAAGGTGTCAGTGAACCATAATTTATTTATTTGCTTTTAGACATACAATACATATGTTTCAAGCATCGTCACAACTAAATTCTTTGTGTGATTTGTGCAACTATAGTTCTATTTTTAAAATTCATCTATTCTATATATACACATTTCTATCAAGTAACTTTTCAGTTCTGTTTTGAAACTATTGCCAGGTAATCTTTTTAGTTTATATGGCAATTTATTGAAAAATATAATTCCTTTCATTAATGGGTCTTTTTCAGCTGATTTTGTTCTTAATGCTAATCTATGAAAATTATCATATCCTCTGATATTGTAATTATACAAATTACTATACATTAATTCATATGTATATAGTGAGGTTACAGTTAAAATCCTTTCCTCTCTGAAAGTCGGTCTACATGAAATTCTATTCCCTAATTTATACATTATTCTATTCATATTTACAATTCCACTGCTACCCCATATTTCAATTCCATAACTGAGATGGTTATGCATTAAAGCATAGTACCTATACTAATTTCAGTGACTCTGTATTTGTCTATATTTAGACAAATTTCTTAGAAAATACACACTGCTACTAATTTTATTGCATATGTTCTGTTTATGAAAATTTAAATTTTGTCAACTTCAATACCCAGAAAATTTATGGATTCTTTCTGTTCCATATCTTTACCATCAATTACAATATTATCAAATTGTAGACTTGTTCGATATTCAACAATAATTAAATTACTCTTTTTTATATTAACTTTTAAATTATCACCTTTTATATAATTTAGTATTAGTGAAGTTTGATTTATTAGAATTTGTTTTAACTGGTTTGCTGATTTATTCCAAAATGATACAGAAGTATCGTCTGCACATATGATCATGGCCGAACAAGTGCAATTTGTAAAATATTGCAGAGGGAAGCCTCTAACGAGTGGTGAAAAAGTTATAATTCTCAATGTGTTCCACAAACTATGCAAGAAATATCCCACTTTAGCTATCAAAGATATTGTTAACCTTACAGCAGAGTTTACAGGTGTATCTGCATTAAGCATAAATTCCTTGAGCGGTGAAAGGTTAAAAACAAAGTTAATCACACCCATAGCTGTTAAGATTCTGAGTTTACCACTGGTCACACCAAATCACATGAGCGTGCATTTGTTATATGCTTATAATCTGCTATTTCTAAAAGCTTACATCTCTGATTCACGGTAGGTTAAGTTAGCATTCATTTTATTTATAATTTTAGGTTAATTAGCGGCCACTGGGTATGCCTAAGATAAAGGGAGAGGGGAGCACTAGAACTCCGATCTAGATGGAATACCTCTTTCAGATTAGGTATGTTAAAGGTTTCTTTTCTATAGTGATTTTAAATTTATATTTGTTATTAAGTTTTTAGTTGAGTGCTACACGCAATTGTTATCTAATCAGTAGTGTGTTTTAAACTACCGCATGAAGGATTGGTGGATCGAAGGCAGACAATGATAGTTGCAGGCTCCACGTGGTTTTCTCTCTTAGCGACACGTGGTTACGAAAGTAGCGTTACTGCTCCAATCAGAGCGAGAAAGCGGAAGTATACATTTTTAGGCATTATTTACATCACAATCAATTCTTTCACTGAAACCAGTATAGCTTGCTCTAGTTTAACATCTTAAATGCCTCAAATGATTTCTAAAATTCAAATCTAGGTTAAATACCTTGAGCTTCTCTATCAGGAAATTTAATTTGGACGTCATATTCTGCAGTAATTCCTTGCACTTTGACACCTTTAGCACCCATTACAGTACGATGATGTTTTTGGGGAATCACACACTCGATTGTCACCATGGATTCCTGAAAATAATAAATGTATTTAATACATAAGCATTCTAAATGTCAAAACATAAAATGATTATGCCTTTGTATTTCTAGGTAACCGGCTAAAGTAATTAAAATATTGAAAACAAATTTAGTGATGATATAATCAGAGAAAAGAAAACTGGCAGGGTATGAAGATTGCCAAAAAATGATAACATGAGATGTATGTTACATCTGTGTGTAGTGGTGGGTGGTTTTTTTCTTATTTTAAGGAAGCCTATACACATTTTTCCTGACTGTACCAGAAATTATTCCCGAATAAAATATAGATCTCTGCTATTCTAGATATCCATGATTCAGATGTTCTTTCATGCATCAGTTATATAGCTTTGGCAAGCTAAGGGCATACAGCCAATAAAAGTAAAAATTTAAGGGCGTGTTAAAGGCATAACATGGCAATGCAATTCAATCAGATAATACAATTAGAAAAGATGTCATTACAGTAAATGTTCCATGCACAGCATATAAAAACTATGATGATTAGATCTGGAAATTTTGTGATTAATGAAATTCACAAAAAGTTACACATGGAAGAATTTGTACATAAAGTGTATGCCTAGACATTGGATTTGTTTGCAAATGCATGTTTAGTCTTTTTTTATTTGTGGTATGGAGTTAAGTTTTGCAATATGTTTCATGTTCTTTTATGCTTATATGTTACAGTTTTATAGTTTACCTAAGTGTATATTTCTGACATTGCTGCATATTTCATTTTCCATGCACTGAGTATATAATACACATTTTTAAATACTTAATTTTAAAATTAATATTTAAACACATTAAGAACAAGTATGCAGGAAAATGAAACTGCAAATCATGCAGTGTCTTAGGAAGAAGTCCTGATGTTAAAGTTTTGTGTTCTATGGATAAATATCTTCAAGGTGAAAATGTAGAACTTCCTGAAGACATTTTCCAGAGTTAGTACTTCCAAATTTTGCCCAATATCTGTACATATAGAAAGATCTTCATCAGCATACTTGTATTAACCAATAAATGTAAAATCAAATTGTTTCATCCTTTAAATTACAATGACCGATGTGATGTCTAAGGAAGAATGTACATTGTAAGCACCAAAAAATATTTGCTTGAAGTTAACAAGTAGTGCATGCTTAGTGCATATTTTCAAAGATTTAATAAAATAGATGACAACAGATGACAAACTGATAAGTAATATTGCAAGAAATAAAGAAAAAAATGGGTAATTTTGAATGAGAGTGAAGGAAATTTGCAGCATTAAATAGGACAACAGTTTAGAAAAAATTGATTAAGCAATAGGTAAAGGAATATAAAAATTTACTTTATTCATCTGATTTGGAGGATGTAATGATGGATTTTTAAATAATTGGGAACTTTCACTTGTTCTCATTTTTCATTGAAAGCTGCTTTTATAATTGCCTAAAGAGGAAGAAGAGCAAATTGTTAGAGGGGGGAAAGAAGTTGGGAATATTTAACTGGAAAATGGAAAAAGAACTATATCTACGTAGCTTAAATTTACTCATGGTAAAGATGAGGTTAGCATAATGAATTATTAAACATGAAGAGAACACATGGGACAGTGAGGAAAATAGAGTGGGTTGTTAAAAAGGCAGGTTTTAGAATGAAACAAAAGAATGTGGGTTAAATTAAAAGAAAGGCATGGTTTGATGAGTAATGTTTCAAGACTAACAGGGTGGAGTAGGAATCAGGAGATGGAAGACACAAGAGGACCAAGACACAAAAACTTTTATAATGATGAAATGTAGGTACAAATGTTTAACTGATGTAAAAAAGAATGGGGGATGAGGGGTACAGGCAGCCATAAAAATGATAATGGCAGAGGTAAAACAAACAGACGGATGTAAATAGACAGTAAAAGAGACAATGTTATAACTGCAGAAATACCATGTATTATTTTAAAGGTCTACTAGGAAGAGAATCTGAAGTAACAAACTTGGTCCCTTTGACTTTGAATATAGGCTGCATAGACAATCTAGATAAATAACCTCAATAGAAATAGGGGAAGAAACAGAAAGTTTAAGGAATTGATGGTACCAGAGGGGAATTTTGGAAAAAAATGGATAGAGGATAGAGAAAGAAATGAGATATTGGTCAAGTTGATGAATACTCTATTCGAAGGAGGGAATGTACCATGCAGTTGGAGAATAAGTACAATTGTACCCATTTACAAAGGAAAAGGAAAGGGGGATTAGTTTATTGCCAGTCATGGAAAGATTTACTTAGGCATTTTAGCAATAAGATTATGATGCTGGGCATAGAATGAAAATAAACCACCACTATTTCAGGCAGGATTTAGAATGGTAAAAGAATGGTGGACAATACATTTGTGATTAAGTCAATTGTAAATGAATATTTAAAGAGGTAGAGTAATATGGTATTTGTTGATTTGGAAAAAGCATTTGACATTATAGATGAAGGAGCATTATGGATTAAGTTAAGAAAAAAGAGAGCAAATTCCAAATTTATCAGCGCAAAATAGAATATATACATATGAACAATATATTTCATATTGATGAAACAGAGATGAAATAACTGAAAAAATTATAGAGTTAAGACAGGGTTGTAAACTCAGCCCTACATTATTTAACATGTTTATAGATATATTCAAGATATTAGATAAAGAGAACATATCTGCCAACATAAACAACAGAGAAATACCAGGACTACTTTTTGCTGATGACTTAGTGGTAGGCTTTACCTCAATTGGATGCCTATCAAGAGTTCCAAGTCCTACAGGCATTTGACAAGAAATGTGGCTTGAGAATAAATTTTAAAGAGTCAAAGGCAATGATGTTTAAAAGGGGACAGAAATTTAAGGAGGAGGAAAGATGGTAAATGGAAGGAAAGAGTTACAAATAGTAAGGAACTTTGATTACCTAGAAGTGAGACTGAGTTGTAATAGGATATGGAATGACCATAAGATCAGTGTCTTAGCCAAGGAAAAATTAGTAATGAATGTCATACCATCATGCCTGTAAAAATACCAGAAATTCAAATAAATTGGTTAGAAAGGGTGTATAATATGGTAACGGAGGCAAAAATACTTTACAAATCAGATACTTGGTGAAGTGAAGAAGGATGATAATTTTATTGTTAATACTCTTTACAAGAGCATCTGACATTTTCCGAACATATACAGTAAATCTTAATTACAGATATATACAATCATTATAATTCAGCAACACTATACAAACACTAAATAGATATGATTTAAAGCAATTTTGAAGTTCCTATTTACATTATTTTTAACTGTAAGGGTCTTTATTACTTTGGCTTTTATTTGAGCTCACCCAATGATAATCATTTACTCTCCTAGTTTCATATTTATAGCAGTCTTTATTGAGCACATTAAATTCATTCTTATTTTTAACAAGTAAAATACTTTTATACTCTTACAGAGAAACTACGGTTAATGTTTTCCTTTATGGATGTGTCTCTACATGATTGTCTATAGGGGAGATTGTACATACATCTGATACACTTTTATTGCAATTTTAATATCCTGTCAGTATTAGATTTACTAGTGCCCCCTCCCCCTAGATTTCCATTTCATAGGTTAGATGTGGGAAGATTCTACCATAGTAAGCTACAATTAAAATATAAATTTTCTTGTATCTTGCCAGTTGTCTTGGAAGAAATAGCCCCGATTAAATTTTTTGCAAACAGCATCTACATGCATGATAATATGTTAAACCTTCATCAAGATTTAAACCCAGGAGGTTGAAGTTACTCACCTGCTCGAAAGAACCATTGTTAACTTTTATATTTATATTATCTGTACGGTTGTTATAGCATTTTGAAATACCACAGTTTGTTTTATCAATGTTTAATTTCAATCTGCTAGGTAAAAGATATTGTGAGATTTCCCCAATTGCATTTATAATTTTTTGTTCTAGTGTACCTCTATTATCACTCCAACATATTAAAGATGTCACATCAGCATAGGAGACTACTATATTCTTATCCGGTATAGGTAAATTGTTAATGTAGATCAGGAAGAGTGTAGGCCCAAGTGCTGATCCCTGAGGTATTCTGACTTAACTAAACTGTATTCAGATTTGACAGTGTCTCTAATATTCCCTTTTCTCCAATTTATTGATAAAATAAATTTCCAATGATAGATAAAATACATAGAACATTCTGCAAATGGATGTTGGGTTTACCTATAGCATCGCCAAATGGAGCAATGATGATAGAAGTGGGAAGAGTGGGCTGCAAACAGGGGCAGCTATTTAAATGAAGTACATAAAGTTGGCATTTTCTATCATTGAACTTCGAATCCGTTGTCAGCTGCGAGCAGCCTGGTAAGGGTGAATGATCAACCCAACTTTTGTTTGAAGGTACCAGGCAGAGAAAAAATAGGGCGGGAGTTGGTGAAAATACATGACATGGAAAAGGTGCAGCAGTGTGAGTTTTTGGAGAAATTGCTGCTCTAAAGAGCTTGGTTGACATGGCAACATGTCACGAAACGATATATTATAGCTGGTTTGCACATGTTTCTATCAAATAGAACATATTTTCACTTGTAGGGGGAGTAGGAAAGCCATAGCTGAAAAGTTAAGCTTCAGGAAGTGGGGCTTTTCCCTCTTTATGACCTTAAGCCTGCTAAACAATAGTCAGCCACTGTTTCATCCCAAGAATGTATTTGTATTACTATAGCATAGTAGAAGTGGTCTTTTACAAAACTGTTAACAAGTTAGTTTAGTTATACTAGACTCCATTTTTTTTATAATAGCATTAGAATATGTGTCTGTGTTTGGGGTCATTTTGGGTCACTTTTTAGACTCACCTTAACTTAAATTGTTTTAAAAACAGGAAACGTTTTCAAGACCTTTCGGTCCCATCATCAGCCATTGAGTGACTGATGCTATCTTCTTGTTCCCCCTCTCTGCTGCTATCGCCCTGCTACCATCTGGTGTTAGGGGTGCAGAGCTTTAATACTTCATTTAAAGCTGGGATTTCGAAGTTAATCACTTTATTGTTTTTGATTATGTAAATTTTTTCCCAAATGTGCAGTTCTATTGGTGAATTTAGAGATTTTAACAATTTTATATTGAGACCAATGTTGTGGTTTTCATTCCAAAAGTGGTGTGTCACAGCAGACTTTTCCATTTGTTTTAATCTTATGTTCCTCTGATGTTCCTTTAGTCTGATATCCAAATTTTCTTTTGTTTTTCCTATATAGCTTTTTCCACAACTATTGCAGTTGATTTGGTAAATTCCAGATTTTAGATTGTAAGAGATGGTATTGTTAAGTGGCTTGTTCAGCAGGATTTTTACACTGTATTTGTTTTGTGGTGCCAGTTTTATGTTTAGCTTTTTGAAGATTCTTTCAAATTTCCTGAAGGCCTCGGAATGGTAGGTGAGTTTTCTAAATTTCCAGTTGTTATTTGTGAGTGGTGTTAACATAGGGATTTGTGAAATTATCTTGAGCTTTTCTGCATTTTTTGACACGTTCCTCATGGTGGCTGGGTTGAATCTATTTAGTTCTGCTGTTTCTTGCATATGATGTTACTCTTTCAGAAATTCCTCTTTACAAGGGATATTATATAATCTGTGAATTAAGCTTCTAAATACTGCTAGTTGGTGTGAAACTGGGTTGCCACTATATTTCTTTATGCAATTATCCACATGTGTGAGCTTTCTATATATTCAAAATTTTATACCATTTATATCTCCAGTAATTTTGAGGTCCAGGAAGGTAATGTATTGTCTTCTATTTCAATTGTAAATTTTATACAGTTGTCCTGTAGGTTTACTAATTTCAGAGAGTCTTCTTTTTGTTTCTGGGAGAATATGCTAGGTTTAGGTGTAGCAAAAGAATAAGGAATACGCATGTGACAAAACTACAAAATGCAGGTACAGGAAAAACTAAACAAATTCATGATCGAGAAAAACAAGAAACTTAAAAAGAAGTTAAAGGAATTAAAAACACGCCAGATTGGATTTTTTCAACACAAAAGCTAGGATGTTAATCAACAGCAAAATGTAATTAACCTAACGCAACAGTTCAAAACCAAAGAAATGAACCTACTACAAAAAGGTTTCAAAACATGTGTAAACTTCTCGCAAAACAAAGATTTTATCGCCGACATAGAAATAGCTACACACAACCTACAAAATGAAGACGCTTTAAAAGCCAAAGTTGAATGCCTAGAGATTTTAAAACAATTATGCCCAAAACCGAACAACAAACAAATAATAGAAAACCTAAACAACCACAAACAGTGTATCTAAAAGCAGACAAAGGCAATTCCCTGGTTATTTTGAATAAAGAAGAATACAACCCTAGCGTTAACCTTATGCTAGATAGGGCAGAATGTGAAGAAATCCCACAAAATCCTCTAACCACATATACCACATCAACCAATAAAGCTTTACAAGTTACAAAAAACATTATCAGCAACAAAAACATTTAACCTAAAACCCTCTAATCCCATATTGCCACGATTATATTGCCTACCAATATGCTCGACCATCCATCAGTGAAAAATATTGGAGAGCAAGAGGGTTAATGACTTCATTGCTAGAAATCCAGCATTAGCAAACAACAACATATTGCCTACCAAAAGTATACAAACAGGACAATAGCATGAGACCCATCATCAACGGCATTAATTCACCCACTCACCATATTGCTAAATGGTTAGTAAACAAGCTAAAATCTTACACAAAATTTGAAAGCTTACGAATTGAGAACTCCTTGGAACTCTTAAAATACCTATACTCTGTTCATCAAGAGATTAGAGGAGATGTAAATAAAGCACCGGTTTATATCACTCCGCGGCCACGTGCATTCACAATAACGCAACACAGTTACCCACCGCTACACGTAGATATAATATGCATTTTACACTACTAAAAAGATATATTTACTTCATCCAAATAACATGTAGCACATGGAAATTAACTGCTACTTACGTCATCTCTGTCCACAATAACACTTTCATTTCCTGCTCACAATCTTGAAACCAATCTCCAGAAGCAGCTTGTGGAGGGAAGTTCGTTTTAAATCTGGAAGATCGGGATCAGAGTTAACTGCCAACAGCACTTTAAGGCGGGGGTTCATTGTTAACAAAGAACTGGTGAACTTTTCGATGGATTGCAGATCTCACAATTCGTTGCAAACTACATCCACAATTTATCTGGCACGTGGTCACTTTTTGTTGGGATCTTCACCAACTGACTATTTTTCTTGCGTGTGCTGTAAATACTTGCAACTGACACACCGGTAAATTTGGATGTTAATTTCATCACGTCTTCGATAGCAAGTTCATGATATTTCTCACAGAACTTGTTAAACACGTTCAATATTGTTGTCTTTTCACCACTTCACAACGGTTTGCTGCACTTATGTTTCACAACTCACTTGTTCGCCATCTTACTTTCATACTGAATAATGCACATGCATAATGAATTAGGCTGATTACAGATTCACTTAACTGCGTATTCTTACACTTTAACTATGCTTAGTACACTTTGTTCATGCTTTAGAAACATTAAGTGAGATTTCAGGCCTTAGTAATAGTATTTCTTCAAGGGACTATTTACACGGTTGTGGTCAAAACGCATGTGGCTTTGTTTATGTCTCCTCTAATCTCTTGATGAACAGAGTATACACAACTACAATATCCTTGAAGCCCACATAATTTCTTTTGATGTTAAATACCTTTTTACCAGCATCCCGGTGGAAAAAATACCTACACTCATTAGGTGGTTGATTCAGACTACAATAGACCACACAGAAATAAGTCACATTGTTAACCTTACGGAAATTTGCACTTCACATTTGACAATCAATTCTACAGACAATCCCAAGGTTTAACAACAGGGAGCCCACTTTCCCCGTTTTTAGCAGACATGTACATGAGCTTTTCCGAAACTCACATAATAAATTCCTTTCCACATATGTTCAAATTTTGGAGAAGATACGTAGATGACATCTTCGCCATAATCCCCCAGAAACAAAAAGAAGACTCTCTGAAATTACTAAACCTACAGGAAAACCATATAAATTATTTATTTATGCCAACAAACTTACTGTTGATGTTTTTAAACACACAAGCCGTGTGTGGGCAAAGTTTGAGAACTTAAAAATTCAATGCCACAACTGGGATTTGAGCCACAGACCTTCCGCTTACCAAGTGGCTGCTCTACCACTGAGCTATTGTGACAAACTGCCAGAATGGCATTAAATTCTCAAACCAATTCGTATTTCTCCTGGTAAACCACAAAGGCAGTCTCACATCAGAGACAAATTACCCCAATGGTGACTTACTATTGTAAGTACTTTATATCCCAGGATTAAATAACCTTCAGATGGTAATTATTATTTATTTATGCTAACAAACTTACTGTCAGTGTTTTTAAACACACAAGCCGTGTGTGGGCATCTGAAGGTTATTTAATCCTGGGATATAAAGTACTTACAATAGTAAGTCACCCATTGGGGTAATTTGTCTCTGATGTGAGACTGCTTTTGTGGTTTACCAGGAGAAATACGAACTGGTTTGAGAATTTAATGCCATTCTGGCAGTTTGTCACAATAGCTCAGTGGTAGAGCAGCCGCCAGGTAAGCGGAAGGTCTGTGGTTCAAATCCCAGTTGTGGCATTGAATTTTTAAGTTCTAGTTCTACCTCTCAACCATATAAAGTTTACAATTGAAATAGAAGACAACACATTACCTTCCTGGACCTCAAAAGTACTAGAGATATAGATGGCATAAAATTTGGAATATATAGAAAGCCCACACATGTGGATAATTACAAAAAGAAATATAATTCCAACCCAGTTTCACACCAACTAGCAGTATTTAGAAGTTTAATTCACCGATTATATAATATCCCTTTAAGTAAAGAGGAATTTCTGAAAGAGCAACATCATATACGAGAAACAGTAGTACTAAATGGATTCAACCCAGCCACCATTAGGAACATGCCAAAAAATGCAGAAAAGCTCAAGATAATTTCACAAACCACTACGTTAACACCACTCACAAATAACAACTGGAAATTTAGAAAATTCACCTATCATCCCTGGGCCTTCAGGAAATTTGAAAGAATCTTCAAAAGCTAAACATAAAACTGGCACCACAAAACAAATACAGTTTAAAAAACCTGCTGAACAAGCCACTTAACAATACTATCTCTTATGGCCGAGTGCATCAACCTTGGTAAATATGAGCTGTTACGATACAGCGGTTAAACTATTACCGTGGTAAAGTGTTAAAAAAAGCTGTGCACCATTGCTAATCCACGGTTTGAATACTGCAGTTTTGTAGCACCTGGTTTTCTTACTATTTTTCTCCTCTGAAGCAATTCCGGAAGTATTCAGAAAGCAGTGATTACTTTCAACATTCACTTGTTTGTTGTGTTTGATAGTGAGTGGTGTCCATTTGTGGTGATTTCATGTTCGGGATGGATCAAAATAAGGAAATAGGTGATAAGCCCTCAAGACGTCCTAGAAGGCTGAATTTTAGCACTCACGAAAATTCAGTTTTATTGGATTTAGTGGATAAATACAAGTCTATAATAGAGAATAAAAAGACGGATGGTGCTACCATCAAAGATAAAGAGAATGCTTGGAAAAAAATTCATCAAGAGTTTAGCTGTGTGCCTGTTAAGTTAATGCATACAACATTTATAATTTATATATGTTTTATTACTAATTTATCATTCTGCTGTATGCATTCCTCTTATTATTTATTTAATGCGCAGGTGCCACAGAAAGGACACGCACAAACTTAAAAACTGTACGAAAATTTAAAAAGAAAGGCAAGGAGAGCTGCAGCAAACGAGAAGGTAGAGACATACAAGACTGGGGGTGGATTTAAAGCATTTCCAAAACTGGAGGATCTGGATAAAAGGGTGCTTGCGATGATCAAGGAAAAAATTTATATGTTGCTAGCCCTTAAGACTCAGATGTGGGTTATGCAGAAAACAGTGGTAATTACGTACATTTTCATAATTTACTGCTTAACCAGATACTTACTGTAGCTGACAATATAAGGTTGATTGAATGCATATCAATTTAACTTATGTAACTTCCAGAGTCCGCAGCCAGTGTGATTAGGTATACTCCCAGCCCACTGGAGACATTAGAAGAAATTGCTAATGTGAGTATGTTAATATATTAACCATAACACAATGTACGTATAATAAAATAAAACATGTGAAACAATATAAAGGTTCTGTTGTAGGCAGATTTCTGTAGCCAAAATGATAACGATAATGACAATGGTGATGAAAGTGAGTGTCCTCCGGAAGATGAACGTATCATTGCAACAAGAAGATCGAGTTGTGTGAAGGTGAAGTATTTTCTAAATTTTAATTCAATTTTAGGGAAACCCACAAGCATAGGGTGGCCAAAAAACTGAGTTTGAAAATGAATCCATAAATAGGCTATATTCAAGAATCGAAATCACAAAATATGTAAATTGCTTAAAATATAAAGCAAAAGTAAATTGTCTTTATCAGGCAACACTCACATACGTACATAGCCAAGTGCATTGACTTGATATTGAGAAGCACAGCTCTGTGGCTTGGCAGTAGGCTTAATACATACATTAGTTTATTTAGACATTAAAACAAAACGATAGAAAACAAAGTAATGTCAGTTATAAACACAGCACCTTAAACACTATTACAGCAATAATTTCCTATATTTTGGGTAATAGTTCTTCTTCGGAAGCACAGAAAAAAAAAACACACTATTCATTGTTGCAGCGCCGACCTACGAAGACAGCTGTTGCACATGAAACAGCCACCGATTCAATCTCCAGTGCTGCAAAAGTACAAAAGGAGCTACTTGAAATGGACATGGCCCAAAAAAGAGAAGCACACGAAATATGTATGAAAATAAAACAAGAAGAGTTGGAAGTCATACAAATGAAAAAGGATGTGTTAAGTGAAAAATTGAAGTTCTGGAAAAGAAAAAATGAGGAAAATATGTAGAATATGATACTGCGGAAATAAATTCTAACCTTTTGCAACTTTTTCCTTCTATTCAATTTAAGTAAATGTCTTAATTACAGCTTGTCTGGTAATTTATCCTGGATTATCATCATCCCTGTGATGCAGGTGCAAAGCGGGTATTTGAAAATTGTCCTCATCTTCTCGTTAAAGTAACTGATTAATCTGAGGATCCACAGGAGGTTCATCCTCTCGAGCTGCTACAGCAATGTTGTGCAGCACAGCCGTAGCAACTATAATGTTAGAAATGTTCTGTAGATTGCATCGAAGACCCAAAGATATAGCAGGAAATCTTCTTTTTCACACACCGTAGTGTCTCTCAACAACATTTCTTGTTGCAATATGTGCTCTGTTATATCGTTGCTCTGCTGGCGTGGTGGGATTTTTAAAAGGTGTAAGGAGATGTGATTTACAAGGATAACCTCCATCCCCTAAAAGATACCCGTTGGCTGTTTCTCTTGTCTCAAGCCGTGCTCTTAGTCGGGATTTGTGGAATATAGTACTGTCGTGAGTTGAACCAGGCCATCTAGCTACTATATCCCTTATCATGAAGTTTGAATCACTTAAGGTTTGCACATTTAAAGAAAAGTAACCTTTCCTATTTCTAAACACCTCACTATGTTCTCCACCAGGAGACTGTATTCTTACGTGAGTGCAGTCCAATGCACCTAATACAACAGGGAATCCAGCTATTCTATGAAATCCCTCCATAACCTCACTTTGCTCCCGTGGTGTGAGAGGCAGTTTTATGTACTGAGGTGAAAATGAGGCAATGGCATCTGAAACCTTGTGTGTTATGCGGCATGACGTGGTTCTGTCTATATCACTCACGTCACCAATTACCCCTTAAAATGTTCCAGTCGCATAAAATCGCAGTGGTGTAAGAAGGCGATTTCTAGGTGATATTGGATGGTTTCTTGCTGTAGGAAACTCAAGTTGTTGACCAATTTCACCTAAAATTGAAGTTACCATTTCTTTTTTCAAATGGAATCTTGTTCGAAACGAAACGTTATTCAGTTCTTCAAACAGATCTCTCCTCTTTTCTAATACCCTCTCTTCGTTGCGTTCAAATCGATGGAGATACTGAAGGTACAACATATAATTGTTCAACTCCATGTTGGATTCTTTACCGACGTTTTAGTTGAAAACCGGTCCCCAGCGAGTGGTAAACATTTTACCACGGTTAAATGCTGGTAAAGTCGAAACCGAGCTTGGTGCAACAGAAATACGACTTAAGCCTGGTAAACTATAAACTTTACTGTGGTATTCTCTTAACTCGGATTGATGCACTCGGCCATTACAATCTAAAATCTGGAATTTACCAAATCAACTGCAATAGTTGTGAAAAAAGCTATATAGGAAAAACAAAAAGAAATTTGGATATCAGACTAAAGGAACATCAGAGTAACATACAATTAAAACAAACGGGAAAGTCTGCTGTGACACACCACTTTTGGAATGAAAACCACAACATTGACCCCAATATAAAATTGTTAAAATCTCTAAATTCACCAATAGAAGTGCACATTTGGCAAAAAATTTACAAAATCAAAAACAATAAAGTGATTAACTTCAAACTCCCAGCTTTAAATGAAGTGTTAAAACTCTGCACCTCTAACACCACATGGCAGCAGGACGATAGTAGCAGAGAGGGGAAACAAGAAGATAGCGTGTCACCCAACGGCTGATGATGGGACCAAACAGTCTTGAAAACATTTCCTGTTTAAAACAATTTAAGTGAAGATGAGTGTAAAAAAGTGACTCAAAATGACCTCAAACATGAAGAATACTTTACTGTTAATAGTGCTACTATTTGTAATTTTCATGTGTCTTCAGTATTGCATTATGAATCCTATGAACGACTGTGTTGTTTGTTACAAACACCTTTTTCTATGTGGAAAAATGATAAGAAAAATATTTTAAGCTTTGGGTGGCCAACTGTTATCATTGATATACTGGTTAAAATAGATAAGTAAATAGGAAAATTGCACAGTAAAAAAAAAAAAAAGTATCTTTGTTTGCTAGCATTCCTTGGTTACAGAGTAGCTGTAATTTGTAATAGCGCTTCTGTTGGTCTTGTTTGCTTTTTAGCAATCAGAACATTGTGTGGAACAAAGAAATGAGGAGTATCGTTTCAAAACGCAAAAAGTCTGCAAATAACAATTTTACAGGAAAGCCGAAAATGTAATAACTCCTAAAGTGAACAATACTTTTAAAATATAATTATGTCATTGTGATCTAAAAAATGAGTGTATCACATGGCAATGAGTGTCAAAAATCACAGCCTTAATGCAAAGCTGTAATGGCGGGTTAAAATATGAAAAATGCTGGACTTAATCTTGTTTTGCACCAAATAGATGGACATAAAGCTTTTTGAACCGTTCTTCAAACAATGTTAATTTCAGTAAATTGCTTTATTGCAGATTTTTAACTCTTACATGCCATTGTAATTTACAACACATGTTTTCTGTTCTTAATGTGTTGTCTAGGACACTGTAACTCTTTCGACTGTTTGAAACAATACAATTTTGAAAACCAATTTAATGTAATAATTATGCATATTAGAAGCAGACATGCAGAAAATCCTGAGTAATGATCATGTGTTCTGAATAGTAATGTGTTATAACACCACTATATTTGATCAAACGTAAAGGAAAAATCTATTCCATTCTATGAATGCTCTTAGAAATTCTAACACTTATGATAGGTAGTTATCAGGGTGAAACAAAACTAGTTTAATGATAAACAGTTCTCAAATGGAATTAAAACCTTGTTCTTCTTCCAATCACAGTCTTCATTCTCACTTCCCTCCTCCATTTCTTGTGCATCATCTTCGTGCTGAATTAACCTTGCATAAAATTTTAGCTCATTATTACTGTACCATTCTTCACCAAAACGTTGTTTTAAAAGCTTGTACAAATCATTCTTTTTTTCTAATTTGATGGGCTGTTCCAAAGGCAGAACTGGGGGCTCTACTATTTGTTCGACTGCTGTTCCTCGTTTAAGCATGGAGACGAATTTCTTGGATTCATCATTCAGTCTATACGACATTTCCATTTTCAGAGAAACGTAAAATTTATTCCCCTTAAGCTTCTTTTTTAACATGACCCTTTTCATTTCCCTTATACCATCTGGCTTTTTTAAGTAATTGCAAAGCGTCTTAAAAGTCATGCACATACCAATCCTTGCCCAGTTGGCGAACAGTACCAACCTTAGAATACGTTTCAACATACTTCTCTGGAGTTAATATCTCAGACTGTTTTCTAAGATCCTTTTCTAAAACTCCAAACATGCAGTCCGCAGGTGAGAAAGAATGGCCTCTCACAGGAAATATACATATTTCCTTAAGATAATCTGGAGACTTTTTCAAAAGCCACCAATAGAGTGCGTGGACCACGTGGGCATTTCTATTTTGGCCAGCACAGCCATCAGAGAACAGCCTTAATTTGGATACACCATCCTCAAATTGCTGTTTGCTTAGAAAATTTGTTAACGCAGAAGCAACTTCAATAGCTCCACGGCCTGCTTGATTTTCATTCCAGCAATAAAATGCTGGTGATTTATTCTCTATATCAGTTACACACAGAGCATAGAATGATAGTTGGCGAGCATAATAGGCAGCTGTAAATCGAAGCATAAGGACATGGTAGCTGAGTCCTTTTCTCTCATCATTTTGTGGAATACCTTTGCTTTCAATTTATGTGCAGTGAGTTCAGCTTGTAACTTGTTCTTTCTATGGGAATTTTCCATGACTTGCAGTTCATGTTTTGTCCTACTGCAATAACTGCAAACATCTACAGCTGGTTCACCAAAATCCAAGTTAAATTTATTAGAAAAAATAGTGTGGAAGAACCACTTCTTTACTTTTAGTGATTCAGCCACACTAGCATTGTACCTTTGGAATAACATGTTCACACTTAACTCTGAAGGAAGGTAGAGCCGCTTGCTTTTTTGTCTTGAGTAATGACTCTCTCTAGCTTTTAGCTTGGATAAAAAACTAATTACCGATTCCTTCTTTTGGGCATATTGTTTGGCTTTTCGGTCACCTCCCCTTCTTTCCATTATTGGTTTACCTGCTATTACAGAAGCTGCTATGTTGTTTACTCTTGTTGTGCCAATGCTAAAAAGAGCTCGAAGGAACTTAGAACAAAGCGGAATAGTTTCATTGTTTACTCTAACAAGATATTTTATAACGACTGCGTTAATCTGATCTGATTTTTTTGATCTGCACCTTTTGGGAGATGATACAGGCATCATTGTTGCCAGAAGCCTGTCTTGTTGTGATCTGTTTGTGTAGTTACACACTAATTTTCTTGCTCTGATGAGATGATAGGCAGGAATGGTACAGCATTTAAATCTACCCTCTGTGTGTGCACATGGAGACTCGAACTCCAGCATGTTAGGATCTTTGTCAGAATACCTGAAACACACCAACGAATGATGTGGTAAGAACTATACTAACCACAACGTGGTTCTGAACACATTCCTGTTAAACTAGTTTCGCTAAATAATACAGATAATTATTCTTCTTATAAAGCTTAAATAGTATTTACCCTTCTACCTTTCTTCTTGTTCCCTTTTCCTTTTTGTCATACTCTTTTGCCTCCTTCTGGAACCTGCAGAACGCTCACCTACAACTATGCTTTCTTCCATGCTCATAGATACAACTACACAAACTGTTTACGAAACTCACAATAATAGCAAGACTCTGTAGACAGTGCAATCTGATCAAACAATGAGCTAGAATGAGAAATAGATGTTTTTCTGATGCCGTGACAAAACAGGCGGAAATTTCTACGCGCGAGTCCGACAATGTGCGCAAGAAAGTGGACTCTTTGCGCTTTGATCCGGTCAAGCCACTGGACACAACGCATTTTGCACCGAACCCACATTTTCATTCTCGATTTTAAGGGGTTTAAAACATGCTTTGAAGCAAACAGGAACGTAAGTCCGATGCAGGGCATGCTAAAGTGCTGAAATTCGCTTCAAACTAATTTTCGATCATGAGTGGACTTTTCGCGTTTTGAAACGATACTCCTCAAATACTCAGACATTGCTAGCATAGCATGAGCATGATGGATGATTCGGCTGAATATTTTAAATGTGAATTACAACTAAACATTGAAAATGCAAAAAGACAATACCTGATGCTTTTCAAGAAAACAGAAGTCTTTTTTCCAACTTTTTTTACAACTGAGTAGGTTGGAGTCATAACTTACGTGATCCAAGAAATACAAAATGGAGGTAGCACTATGTTACAATTCAGTTTTCTGCATAGAATATGATTCCTGAGAAATTTGGTTTCAATTCTCACTTGATTCATGTTTAAATAGGCAACAAACTTCACGGTTTATGTCAAAAGTCTCTAGACTTTTAGGATCTTGTGAGTTTTGTTCCATCGCTTTTTTGAACAATCAGCAATCGGTAGTTCCCTCATCTCTCTTCACCCTTTGCCATACTATCGCTTTATAAAAATCAGCAATTAAACTGCAAAGAATTTTCACGCATATAATGATGGAAGAAAAGGTGTCACCTATTACAGAAAGAGGACGATCACGAAAAGGTGAAGCTTCTCCAGAAATGTGGACAAGAAACTAAGCCAAATTAGCAAGGCTGCCAGCAGAATTTGCTATCTATTAAGTTGCTAAGATAAAATAAGCTTTTACATTCCTTAATTAATTTTAATTGAATAATCTATTTCAGTGATCAGCTTGCTCATTTTGTTAGTGACATTCAAATGTTGTTCATAAATTTTACCATTAAAACTCGCATGTTCTAAATTAGTCATTTTTTAAACTCACATGTTCCAAAAGGGTACTTTTCAAAACTTTCATGATCAGGCGATTAGGGTCACAACTCACATGATCCATTAAGCCCAATAATTTTCATTCTTTCACAAATAAACATAATTTGAATGGTAATTCATAATATTTAGGCTTTTTTTTATAATAATAGCTTCTACCCAAATGGAAATTGAGTTTAACCAACACAAATTAGTTTTTGATTGTTTACCAACATTTAGGTTTTTGGATTATGTGAGTTATGACTTTAACCTACTCAAATTCCCTCAGTGATGTGCTGAGAGACATTGTTATACATACCAGGTCAGCAACAATCTCTTGGATTCGTTGCTTAGCCATCTCAATGCAGTCTTTTGCTCCTTTGAGTACTACACGATCACTTTGTACTCCAGGACGAGGAAATGAAATCATGACCCCTCCACATTCTTCTGATATTCGATGAAGTACTTCTCCACGCCTTGCCACAAAATGACGGTGATATCGTGGATCAACGTTCATTTCACTTTCAATTATATTATCCTAAAGTAAAGAAATTAAAAATTAATTATCAAATGAGGCTTACATTTACATTTAAACAGTGAAGTAATACACACTTTTCTCAAATTTGTAAGCTAGTCCATCAAACTTGAATCCAAAACTGCATAATAAGCAGTACTGTTCAATTTATTTTTCCACAGTTCTGCACCCAGTTTATCATGCTATGACATTGCTATTGAGAGATTGTGGGAGGAGGGGATGGCATTTTGGTTTGTTTAATGATCGAGTTATACAGAGACAGCAAACGCTGCACAATTATTTACTTCAAGGTAGCCTCAATTGAAACTGTCTCCAAAATATTGTTTCTTGTACAATGTTACAATTTTTTATACATTATAGGGAACAATAATCTTACTTTTATTTAGAAAAAAATGAAAGTGGTGTACGTTTTTACTGAAGTCTAGACAAGATTCATATAGCAGGCTGCAAATATAGTATGTTAGAATGTTTAAATGTTGCTCATGCTGAAAGAACAATGCCACTGCTTGCTGCACTAAAATATTAGCAACAATAGCTTTTTCAATGTACCTCCAAATTGCTGCACACTGCTACTGCAGTATAACTCCATGTTAAGCCATCACTAAATAATACAGAACTTTCTTTTCCTGTTTTAACAGATTCTCTGCTCTGGCACACTAAACTCTATTCTTCACCTATTACAATTTTAAATTGTGGCTAAAAATCTTAGAGCAGACAGGAGTACAGCTAACAGAACAACTTTCAGAGTTCCCTCTGATGTAAACAAACGCATGTCTTCTGCTTTTTGTGAACCTAAGACGCACTGCGTAAGCTTTCACGGCTAGTGTCATAAAACAGAAAATGATTATCCGGGTCTACACGAAAACAAATTGACCCTAAAGAGAAGAATGACGCATATCTACCATACATCAAAGGTATTACTGATCGCATTGGGAAAGTTCTAATAAAACACGACATCCACACCATCTGCAAACCCACACAACAAATACAGAACATGCTACATTCAGCAAAAGAACTACTCTCTTCTGCGGGTGTTTACAGAATTCTGTGCTCGTGTGGCTCTATCTATATAGAGACCACACAATGTACAGTGAACACATGTATTACAGAAGACAAGAGATGTTGCCGTTTGGGACAAACAGAAAAGTCTGCAGTCGCAGAACACGCATTACTAGTGCCAGGAGAACACATTATACAGTATTCAGACACAGTTATCCTGTCTTTTACAGTTCATTATTATGCCTGGTTAAGTCGTGAAGCTATAGAGATTTTGAAACATAAACATAACTTTAATAAGAAGGAAGAAACAAGCGCTTAAATAAAGCTTGGCATCCAGCATTATGCAAGGCATGCAAAAACCTGATTGGAGACAAATTCAAAATGCCAGCCCATCAACAGCAATGGAAGCAGCCACCACTTTAACCCATCCCATGCAGCAGCTGAACCAATAAACAAAGACTGGGCCAACCGTCATCGCCTACACATGCCAAGCGTATAAAGCCTGTGAAACCAAACAGCTCTGTATCAGTCGTCACCGAGACTAGCAGAGTACTAGTCACACCACAGAGGATGTTCGGCGCAGGTTCGAATGAAACATCTGGAAGGAGATTTTCCACTAGACCACGGATAATCATTTTCTGTTCTAAGACACACTCTTACACCAATATATATAGCCCCTTAATAAGCCCTATTGAATCATAAAATATTGGGGTAGGAAAGGTACAGCACTACATATTTTATTGTGATATCATAAGAAAAGGTAATGGATATATACTAACTGTTAAGATATTACAAAATATGTCGCCCATCGCATTATTGTTGGCACTACCGCAAAGGAGCCGAAGGGAAGAGACAGAGAATGGCCACATTGTTGGGGCGCTTGCCGAAAGAGAGAAAGGGATAGAGACTTCTGGAATTTTCTGCTTTCTATTTCACCGCAATAACAACTGAACTTTCCTGAAGTTTCCAGAATAGTGCCTGGGAGATATAAATAGCGGTAAAGTGTGAGAAGGGACAGTTTTTGTGTTACAAATTTGGAGCCGTGCTGTTGGTGAATCGGAAAAGACTTTCTTGTTGTTGCAACGAGTGTAACAAGTTACTGTTTACGGAAATAAAAGTGTTTCTTTATCTCGACTACATCTGTCTTCTTTACTTTACACCCACCAAAGTCACACTGGTGTCAGAAGTGGGATATGACGATGGAGGCTACATTGGTGAGCTTTTTATAAGAGCTGAAAGCAGAGATGAAGACGGCAAACGACAACCTCACTGCCGAGCTGAAAGAGATGAAGACGGAGCTATCGGCGAAAATTGACGAGCAACTGGCTGGCGTAAGGAAGGATGTGAAAGAGCTCGGTGGAAAGGTGGAAGAGCTCGGTGGAAAGATGGAGGACCTCGGCCAACGCGTTGACGCCCTGGAGAATGTCGGGGAACGGCTTAGCGTTCTCGAAGACAGGGTCGACGGTAGCGACAAGGAGCTAAATGCAATGGTGGAAGGGATGCTTAGTGAGAAGCTCAAGAACTACAAGGCCGAGGCTCCAGCACGCGACACAACATCGACGCGCGTCAAACCACCGAAGTACGATGGCACGTCAACGTTTGAGGTCTTCCGCCGTCAATTCAACACAGTGGCCAAGCACAACAAATGGTCGCCAGAAGAAGAGGCCGCGCAGCTGATAGCCAGCCTCCAGGGACGAGCTGCAGAGGTGCTGAACGCAGTCCAGACAGCGGCGGCGCCTAAGGACATCTGGGAGGCTCTGGAGAGCCGGTTCGGAAACCACCGCTTAGCCGCAGCCAACTGAAATCTAGGTTGCAACTGCCAGTGGAGACGCTGCAGGAGTTCGCCCTGGCAATCGAACAGCTGGCCAGCAAAGCCTTGGTCGACCTTCCCTCCAAATTCGTATCCCGAGAAGCCGCCTATACCTTCGTCGACGGGGTACGCGATGTCGAGATACGTCAACGCCTGATGCTCGGCGACTACAAGACCATCCACGAGGCACTAACGGCCGCATTAAGGATGGAAGCGGCCAAAGTGACGGCTACCCCGCCCTCGAAGACAAGGAGTGTCCGCTACGATGAAGACCGCAGACCAGTCCAGGGACGCTGACGAAGACCAGGTGGCGTGTGTTGGGGGTGTTGCCAGCCGGGACACCTGACGAGACTGCCGGCACCAAGAACTGCAGCCGGAAAACGAGTAATGGCCGGCGTGGCGAGGGGCACGTCGGCGCCATCACCACCATTCCCTCGAGTGACACTGCGCGCCGTCAGCCGACGGATGGATGACAGCCTCATCGCGGACGGTTGGGTGAGAGGGAAGCCGTGCCACGTGCTTGTTGACACTGGAGCAGCCGTGACTGTCATCAGACCTGACGTAGCCAGGGGCTTGCCGTCGAGAAAACCGAGCCGACCGTACCAACTAGTGACGGCATCGGGTGACACCTTGTCTGTGGAGAGGGAGGCCCTGTTGCAGTTGACCTTGGGGCGAAGTGTCTTGCGTTTGTGGGTGTTGGTCGCGGAGGTGGCTGAGGAGGTGATACTGGGACTGGATGCCCTCAGGAGCCACGAGGCGACGGTCGACATCGGCAAGAAGGTTCTGCGGCTTAAGGGAGAGGAAGTAATGCTCCGGCACCCTGAAGAACGCCGCAGTTTCCTTGGATTGTGCAGTTATTACCGCCGCTTCATAAAGGGCTTCTCCAGCATCGCCAAACCCCTCACTCGCCTGACGGAAGAACACCGCCTTTATGTGTGGACAGAGGACGCCGAAGGCGCTTTCCGGCAGCTGAAGAGGACGCTCTGCAGTGCTCCTATTTTGGGATTCCCACAACCAGGCGACGCCTTCATTGTGGACACCGACACCAGCGACCATTGCATTGGAGGCATCCTATCCCAAGTCCAGAAGTCTCTATCCCTTTCTCTCTTTCGGCAAGCGCCCCAACAATGCGGCCATTCTCTGTCTCTTCCCTTTGGCTCCTTTGCGGTAGCGCCGACAATAATGCGATGGGTGACACTGCTCCCTCCTCAAGGCTGGTCGTCCCGAACAGCACCATCGTAATGGGCCAGACGATCCAGGTGTACCGCCGTACCCGGACCAAGGGACGCTACCCAAAACTTCAACAACTGTGGCAAGGACCGTACCAAGTGGTAAAGAGGATTAACGACGTAGTCTACCGCATCCAGAAGGTGCCCCGAGGGAAGATGTTAGTGGTACACATGGATTGCCTGGCCCGTTAAGATGGTGCTGTTTGGGACGACCAGCCTTGAGGAGGGAGCAGTGTCGCCCATCACATTATTGTCGGCACTACCGCAAAGGAGCCGAAGGGAAGGGACAGAGAATGGCCGCATTGTTGGGGCGCTTGCCGAAAGAGAGAAAGGGATAGAGATTTCTGGAATTTTCTGTTTTGTATTTCACCGCAATAATAACTGAACTTTCCTGAAGTTTCCAGAATAGTGCCTGGGAGATATAAATAGCGGTAAAGTGTGAGAAGGGACAGTTTTTGTGTTACGAATTTGGAGCCGTGCTGTTGGTGAATCAGAAAAGACTTTCTTGCTGTTGCAACGAGTGTAAAAAGTTACTGTTTACGGAAATAAAAGTGTTTCTTTATCTCGACTACATCTGTCTTCTTTACTTTACACCCACCAAAGTCACAATAATTTTGCTATTATTGTCGTCTGCTATTGCCCTATGCTAAGAGTACCTTGCTTGTGAGTTACCAGCTGTAAGCAAGCCTGCCACTGTCTTGCATTAACAAGAAATAAAGTAATGAATTCCCTAAGGTATTATCTGAGCACCAAATGACACTTTGCATAACACAGGAAATATAAGTGAACAGTCATTGGTAATACGTGCAGCTATGCTAAGCCAGGTCAAATATTGTGACTTAGTCAGATGCTGTTTGAATTCTCATGGCAGAGGAAGATGTGTGTAGTGTGAATGCCAATTGTTCAAGTACAAAGGTGGGGAACTGTTGAAAAGTGATGAAAAACAAATATTTAATGTATTCAACTCACGATCACAAAAATACCTGCCATTTGTAAGCAGTACACATTAGGAAAACATCAGAGATTACAGGCATTTCAATGAAAGGTGTAATCAAACTGCAGAGAATATGAACAGACCGATTCCAATATGACAGCTCAGTCATCTTTGGTGGATTTGGATGTTGCACCTTTGGCTTAGGATTGCAAGTAACATAAAAATATTGATTTCCACAACCTTGTAACATTGTCTGTTCCATTAAGTAGCATTTTAAACTATGATTTTCATGCAGGGTGTCTTTGCTGTAGAGTGAGTGGCGTTTAAGGACCTGTCAACAGCTAGGTCATTTGGGCCCCAAGTCAAATTTTGAAAGCTAAAGCAAAACACTTACAAACTTCTGGTTAAAAGACTAAGCTAACATGCAAATGTATATACTTAAAAAAAAAAAAAAAAAAAAAAAAAAAAAAAAAAAAAAAAAAAAAAAAAAAGACAATGAAGTCATTAATCCTCTTGCTCTCCAATATTTTTCACTGATGGATGGGGCGCTAGAAGTGGCCAGGCATATTTGAAGGTGGTCCCAGTCTATTTCCTCTTGCAGATCACATAGAGGACAGAGTGGTGAAGAATATATCCTATTTCTGTTTAAATGTTTTGCCATACAATCATGTCCTGTTAAAACAGTTAAAACGCTAAAAAGTTGTTGTTGTTGTTTTCTAGTGCCTTGCATCTGGCAATGAAGCCATTAGCATTCGTGCTTTCCAATACTTTTGAACTGTAGTTTCTTCTGATCTTAATGCTTCACAGGTCTTCAAGTGTTCTTCATTCATTTCTGCTGGATCGTTACACAGGACACATATTGGTGAGGCAAACAGTGAATTGTTAAACAGTGAAGGTTTAAAAAGCTTAACAGTAAAACAAGACAAATCTGACTCCTGCACACCGTAAAATTAAAAGCTTAACACTGAAACACAAGTCACACTAGTTTGGCAATGAACCGCAGCACTGCATCTATGGTGAATGGGTCGTCGCCTAGAAGCCTTTGTAGTTGTACAGTATGATTTTTTTACCTGAACCTGCTTAGCTGTATGCGCAATAGTTGGACTAGTCCACTATCTTCTGGCAGTAGTCTAGTAGTGTGTGTGTTCACACTGTGAGTAACAAAAACAGGCAAGGAGAATACTGCCAGCCTTTCTCACCCACCCTAGACTACCTTCTCCTCCTCTGTGTTTCTGCAAGGTCAGGTCTAAGTAATCAAGCTGTAAGTAATATGCAGCAAGCACGTGTGAAAGCAAGAAGCAGCTTTTTAGAGATGGGGATTGTGAACTACTTTGGAGCGAATAATACAATTTGTTTACAGAGATAAGCAGTCTGGTTTGAAATGGAATAATTTTAACTTCTTTGCTTTTAATGAAATGCTTTGATAGTACTTCAAACTTATTTCCTGGAAAATATTTTTAACTGTGACTCTTTTAAGCCACTGCTGTTATGAAATTTTGTTAATGTCAAACACAAGATATAAACCGTGCATCAGCATTTGTTCCTTTTCATTATAAGGACCTCCGGCCTATATGGATCTTTGTAATCTGGTACTCAATACTGTTTTTACCATAGATTAGAAGTAAACTGTTAGTGATACACAAGAACAAAGTTAAGCAATATTGGGAAAAAAAAAGGCAAAAAAATTCATTAATTTTTAAGTTAGTGGACAAAATGGGTTCAAATTGGTTTTGTCCTACCAAATGTGGTCAAAACAGATTAAACTATACATATAATCTGTCTTTTGAACTTCTACTTTATAACTTAAAGATTATTATAAATTTAAATTCAAACCTAAGTATCAGTGACAGGAGACACTAATTTTTGTGTAAGCTAATAAGCTAATTAACTCAGTTAATTTGCAAAGCTCTTCAGCTCTGGTATAGACTAACTTTTTAGTGAATACACAAAATGGGTAAAATGAAAGGTTTTAACAAAAATCTAATTCGGAATGAAATATGAAGAAATATTACAACATTCTGTGGAGAGTTACAAAATTATCTTCAGAAATGTAGTTGCAAGATAGCACAAAAGCACAAGACTAAAAATTCATAACATTAAATGAAAAGTAATGACTTAAAATTCTGAGTTCATGTGCAACAAATACCCAAGAGGAGTGTACAAACAAGAAGTGTAGTTTTTGACCTACACCTGTCTATGCTTGCTTGCTTGCTTAAGGGATACACACGAGAACTAAAGCTATGGGGAGGTAGTATTTTATCTTCTCCAGCCCCCTGCTTTATATAGACCAGTACTGTCTTTACTTATCAATTGTTGTGAGGTGTCTATAAGACTTAGAACTTGCCCAACACGTATAATAATTAAAGCATCTCCATTGGGATATCAAATAAAAGTGCCTACTTTGGAAATATATTACGAGTTAGTGAAGTCCAAACACTCTTATTATATTTTCATCCTAGCTTAATATACAGCAGATATTTTGTGGAAACTCTTATGCAGTTAGAAAGATGCCTTTAATACTTTTCAAAAGCATTTTCAATGCCTTTAAATAACTGCCCACAATTTACAATCTTTAACCTTATATCTACACTTCATAAAATGTTGTTCCTGGTTCCCACACTACCGTGTATTTTCCAACATTCAAGTGTCACACACCTGTAAATGTGCCAAAAATATTTAATAAATTAAAAAAATGTAATAGGGGATAAAAATTATAACAATTTGTTAGAAATAAACATCAAAACATTTGGAAAACTTGCAATAACATTTAAAAAAATCAGTTTTCTCTGAGCGCCAATACAAATAATTTTGCATCACACGATGACAATCTCATTGTCACGTGGTAGCTGTTTATGCACAATGATGAGTTGTATGGTTTCAATTTTAAAAGTTTGATAAGCCAGTCACACTGAGCTCGCTGAAACTGCAGTTTTTGTTCAGGCTGTCAGAAGTTTAAGAGAATATTCAACCATTTCCCAAATTTGTCTAATTTTGCCTCTGTAAACATGAACTACTTTACCCTTTAATTCTTACTGAATCAAGATTTTACACTTCTTTCTACTTGGATGCATAGTAGGGAATTCTTAAAGGTCTGTTTCTAATTTCCATCCAAAATTAGGTTATTATGTAAAATTTGAACATAAAAATCCTTTATTTTAAGATAAAATCAAAGGTAATCTTTTTTTTTCCCCCTTTATCCAATTACCCTCCCGACTTAGAAGCCTGTCAGGAAGGAGACAAACCTATAGGCCGAACAGAGTTGAGACCTGGAAGCAGGTGGTCAGCAGGTATGACAGTGAGGAAGATGATATGAAATGCAAGCGAAATAGATGATTGGAATGGTGATGATGGAGCAGTTGGTGGAATAATGGGTGGGGGAAACCACACAAAACCCACCCAGACACTGCTTTGTCCACCACAAATACCACCTGCGTGGCCTTGGATCAAACCTGGGCTGCCTTGGTAATAGGCAAACGGTCTGACCACTCAGTCACAATGCTACCAAATATAACACTTAAAGAGTAAATCACCACTGCCTCAACAGAAACCTCAGTCAGACTGAGAAACCAACAAAATATGTCCAAGATGCAAGATGCACTATGGAATTGCTGGGTTGCACCAACTGACCAACCCATACATGAAAAGCACTGTATCAATCAGTTAATACTTACAATCTCCTTAATAGTTGCCTCCAGCTCTGCCTTCGCACGTTCTACAGCATCTTTGCGACCAATTATTGTAATTGCTTCTTTATCTTCATCCTTATCAGTTGGGAAAACTATGCGTGCACCAGTGTTGTCTCTGATCTTCTTTATATTGACACCATTTTTACCAATAAGGAACTTGTGGTGCTGAGGTTTGGCACGCACCTGTTCAGCATAACTGGACAACTCTCGCTCATTACTTAGCTCTCTAAGTTGCTGTACTGCTTTCATTACATCTTCTTTGGGACCACGTACTGTCACCTGTAGAAATAATGTTTAGTTGTTGCATTATGAAGCTTCATGTTATTAGATGCTTTTAATCACTGCCATAATTACCCAAATCAATGATCACCAACCATAGCTGCTGAGATAGACTATAGATTAAATTCATATAAGATAATCAGGTCCCACTATGACCATCTATCTTCTTGACTAGAGATTTGGATATTTAGTTTTATCTAAGCACAGTTTCTAAATTGTGATGACATACTCTCAGGCAAGAAACTCACCATAAAAATGACAACTTTTCAACTTATGGGCAGTGTCTTCTACTGGCTCAGGTGCTACTCTCCACAGAAAGTCATACAATAGTGGAAAGCATTATTACTTTACCATGTCCCATGGCTAGAGGATTACAAAATTTCATCGTTGCAAATTTTGCAAAATGGAATAAAATCACCTTCTTTGCATTAAAGCTGCATTTACACAAAATTTTTTCATTTTTAACTCAAAATTAGACTTGTAACAAATCACAAATTTCACATGAAGTCCAAAATTTAATATTGGTGCAAAATAAGTATATGAAGTAAGGAGCTAACTGCGAAGTGCACATGCAAATTCCATGTGAATATCCATCAAGAATGGTTGTTGAAAGATTTAAATGTGATGATTTCAGCAGACAAAGATCATATACAGCATAAGCAGAAGCACCAACATCCAATTTCATCCCTACTAAATCAGACCTATTCTTTATTCCTTGAAAACACAGTGAATACTGGGGCATTAAGCACTAATTGGTGCAGTTCCTTGGTCACTGGTCCACTTACATTAAAAGGTTGTCGAGTTCACCGTGCTTAAATACATTTTGAATTGCAAGTGCAAGAAAGTATAGGCATATAGCTACATCTTATAGTTTTCATTGAGTCATTTGTTTCTTTGTAATTATATTAAAATACTTATCAATAGAATATCTGTAGGCATAGAGGCTGCTGATAAGTGGCATCAGTTTTATTTTAAAATAGTTTTATACAACTTTTATAATTGCAAAGAATCATGGAAGAGGAAAGACTTCAACAAAAACCACTTATAATCAGCTAAAAACGAATCCTCATTGAATTCACATAAAAAAAAAAAAATGCATCTTCAAATTTCCAAACATCGAGTGTCACATGCTTCACTAGTGTGAAATAGAAAAAGGATATTAGTGACTATTGCTGAAATGTTTTCAAAGATAAATATTCCATTGTTTCAGCTTGAAAATGAACATGTGAAGGCACTCTTGAATGCATTTGCTGAATGAAGGCTTCCAGGGGTAATACAGCTTTAAAGTTTAGACTGGATTATATTAATCTGGCAGAGAACAGCACATTCTAATTTAAAAAATATTCCATGTGTTCACTGTTATAACTGTGTGTAATAAAAATTGTTTGCTTTATGCAACAGTCTAGCAACAACATGCTTCAAGTGTGGGAGAGTGGAGTTAATTTCCAAGATACGGACTTAACATAATGGAAAATTGGCAAATTACTCATGTTAACCTAACGTGCAAAACACAATGCAATGGACTGAAGTAATGGAAAATATTACCATTATTCAGAAGATAGTGTCTCAAGTCTCTACCACAGGTGGCTCTCGGGATAGTGCCTCCGTGCCATGGCACTACCTTAAAAAAGGGGGAAAATGCATATTTTAAATTTTTTGTATACTCCAAATGTAGTTAGGCTTACTATTCTTCAGGGCACAATGAAATATCTTGCATAACAACAAAATGCCATGGAAGGGACCGCTAGTTCTAAGTTTGCAACACCACTCTGTTACTATTCATCGGATCCGTGTCACCTCATTTTTGGCATGAAGGACAGCACTGTGGACATTCACTCGGGACACTAGCAGCAAGTGGAGAGGTAAGAGGATGGCCAGTTTAAGACACCTAAGAGCAAAACACACTTTATTTCATCTCTTGCATATATCATCCAAATGAGCATTAAAATTCAGATTTTTCGTCAACGAAAATGCCTAAAAATTTAGCAATAGGAGCAGTTTGAGTATTTTTTAAGGGAGGAAACAAAGTATTATGAAATGACAAAATAATAGTCTTACCCATGTTTATCATTAATCTATTAGCATCACACCATTTTATAAAAGAACAATTGGTATCATTAACGTTTATCCAATTCATCAATGGTACTTGCTGATATAGCTATAGACACATCGTCAGCATATATTATTAATTTATCACTATCAATGTATTGATCCAGATCGTTAACATTAAGAGAAATAATAATGGCCCCAAAATGGACCCCTGAGGCACACCTATACACAAAGGGTAGTCCTTTGACAAATGGTTTGACATTTTTATAATCGCTTTGCGACCAGTGAGGTATGATAAAATTAAGTTTGAAACACAACCTCTTATCCCTAATTTACCAAGTTTGATCATCAAAAAAGTGTGATCAATGCAGTCAAATGCACTGAACAAGTCAAAAAACACACCAGCAACAAATAATTTTTTGTCTAGGCTAGAATGAACATGATTTATAAAATCAATACACACACGGCTTATGTTTAAAAACACCAACAGTAAGTTTGTTGGCATAAATAAATAATCAATACAAGCTGTTTCAGTCGATCTACCTTTAGTAAAACCATGTTGGTACTTAGATAAAAGATTATTGGAATTCAAAAAAGTGCGTACTATATTATGTAATAATTTTTCAATAACCTTAGAAAATGTGGAAAGAATGGATATAGGTCAATAATTAGTAACATCAAAAGGATCACCTTTCTTAAGAATTGGAGAAATAACAGATTTTCAAATTATCTAGAAAATCTCCATTTGTAAAGATAAGATTAATGAGTAGACAAGGGGTAACACAATGTCATTTTTCATATATTTTAAAATTCTACTAGTCATTCCATCAATACCTGTTGAGTTAGAGGTATTCAAATCATTTATAACATTTAAAGTTTCAATTTCATCAACAGGCATAAGATACATAGATTTTGAATTAATTTGAACTGTAGTGCAAACATCAAAGTGGTGAAATGGTCCAAGAGCTTTCTCTCAACGAGAGTGGAAAAATGATTAGCAAATTCATTTATAAGTGCATTATTTTCAATAAGATCACCATTTATATTTAGTTTAGTAATGTTATTTTTATTAGCTCAACCAAGTTCAGCATTTACAACATTCTAAACAGCTTTATTTTTGTTTTTTGAATTATTAATTACTTTGGATACGTACTCCTTTTTAGTTGTCAGAATTGCTTTTTTATATTCACGCAACAATGAGTGATAAAGAGAACTAAGATAATCAGATGGAGTGGCCTTTTTGAGATAAAAAACTTATAAGTTTATCTTTCATTATAATGATATTCTTCGTTATCCATTTTTTTGATATACTATTGCATGGGTTTACTTTAATTGAAGTTAATGGACATGATAGATTTGAGACCCTACCAAAGTGAGCTATTCTAACTCATGCTTCTGCTAAATAGAGTTTTCTGTAAATATATAATGTAATAAATGAGAACATAAGTATTGCTGAACACATTTTGTCTCTTAAGTGCTTTCATGATGTGAGCAGTACACTTGAGACACATGCACACACTCAGAACAAAACACAACTGATCCATCAAATGTAATTATAACTAAACTGCTGAGTCACAACTCACAACTGAATTGCATTTGGCACTGTCAACTGTGTACTTAAAAGCTGCCATTCTTCGTTGAACTCAACTAGACTGACTGGGAAGACTGGACTCAACTCACTTAACTGACACACTTCAGGCAAGGGTTATATCATGGCCTTCAATATATGATTTGATTCATTTCCTAATGAATGCAGATCAGTTAAGTTATGACAATAGAATAACTATTGACTATTTCTCTCTGTTAATATAAACTGTGTCTTCAGTGATTAATTTGCTGCAGTCTTTTTTTCTTTTTTATCAAGAATACTGTTTTGCACAGTAAAAAGTGCTATTAGTATAATAATGCCAAGGTAAAGTTGTAGTAAACATCTGTAGGTTATAAACATTCAAATTTTCTTTACTAATGCTAAGAAATAATTGTGTCATAGCTCCTTTAGAATTTCATATTAGTGGTACTTCTCTTTTTTATGGATATCATTATATACTGTGTACCAGGATGTATATCTAACTGTAAATGAGAAAAAGTCTCATACAACTACTTTCATGTTTCCAAAAGACAAAATTAGGAGGTAGTTGTGGATTAGGAACATCCACAGAGGAAAATTTTGTGCCCAGCAGAACTGCAGCTGTGTGCATTTAACATTTTGATGAACGTTTTATAGTTTGAGAACATACCGCTACTAGAGATTGTAGTACAATTCTTATTGTACCTAGAGAAAGGCATAAATTGACTGAAGATGCCTATCCCTCAATTTTTCAAAATCAGCCCTCTTATATGAAATCAGCACTCCTTCCCAAAAGAAACGACCCCAAAGAATGTAGGATTGAGGCATTAGTTAAAGGGGAAACTAGCATTAATCAGTGGCTTTGTGAGGATAAACTCATTTTAAAATTTTAAAGAAGGCTATATGAATAAGCTTACAGAAGCGCTCACTGAGTCGGACAGCACAAATGCAATTACATATTCAAAAATTGATTATATTCCTTGTCCTCAGATTTTGGTTATAGTTTCTGTTTGCTCTGATCTCAGTATACACGTTTGGCATAAAAATAATAAGGTTCCCATGTCTACATTTAAGTGGGTATTAGGAAATGACTTACTGTGTAACTAGTGGACAAATTTGAATGTCTTTCTAGTCATCTACGGAATTACAAAAGCCAAATTTTGACAACTGAAGACAAAATTATTCAAGCCTATTCTCGTATAGAAGAAGAAAAAGCAAAAATGCTACTTCATTTTTAAATAAGCTAATTTTCCTTCAAGAGCAAATTCAACTTGCACATAAGTCAAACCCAAAATATACTCTTAACATACTTATATAGTCATGTTCAATGTTCTTTACAAGTGCAACCACATACAATAAGCTAACAGAAAGCAGTGTGTTAACACTACCATGCCCATCATACCTTACAAAATTAACACTAGAATTAGGATCCGAAAAATTGGGGCTGACCAATTCACACTGCAGTATCTTACACAAAAACTTAAATTCCTTAAAGAGCATGAGAAGTACATTAGTTTACTGTTAGATGAGATACATGTTTCACCAAATTTAAGAAAAAGAGTGGTACATTTCAAGGTGCTGCACAAAATGCACCTTTTAATGCCACTAAAGTACAAGCATTATCGCTCAATTCCTTGCTTTCTTCTAATATAGACATAGTAGTTCTGTTTTCCTGTAACAAAGCTTGATTCCATAAATATTTTAAGTTTACAGAGTTGTCAAGCTGTAAACACAAGCAGGCTATATCGTTTCTCTCATTTCAGACAACTGTGTAAATAGAAAAATGTTTAAAACTCTACATGATGGCAATCTGAAAACAAGCATCACTAATTCCTTTAGTTCTGAGTAAACAATACATTTGTTTCAGAAGTAAATGAGTCGACCTATAGACACTTATAGTTTCACTTGCACTTATACTGGGTTATGGCTGACCTCACTTCTGGTCAACTCAGCACACCATAGAAAAGGATATTAAATTACTAAAACACACAAAATCTGATAATTTGGGAGAACCCAAACAGCAGCACAATCACTACCATAACAAATGTTTTCTCTTCAACCACCAGTCGAGAAACAGTTGAGAATGAAGATGCTGGTCTTCAAAACACATCCGGACAAAAATAAGTGCAAGTGAAACTATAAGTGTCTATAGGTCGACTCATTTAGTCTAAAACATTGGAAAAGTTTCGCCGTATCACTTCGTATATATTAAGTGGACTACATTTGTTGTTTGATTCTGTACATTTATTGAAATTAATAAAAAACAATTGATTAAACCAGAAAGACCATTTGCAGTCATTTATTTTTCCTAATTTTGAAACTGGTAATGTGCTAAAAGCATGAGTTGATCACTTGAAATTCATTGGAAAAAGATAAGCATGTGAAATTAGCTCCAAGCTTGAATAGCAAAGTTCTCTTCCCAACGTCTTTTGAGAAACAAAATGCCATCAATCTTACTTTGAAGCTTTTTGATGAAAACAATATAGGAGCCTTGAACAAGTTTGAAAACCTGTTGGTTAATAAAAAAATGTTGGGGACTGCTAAGTATATTTCCATCATAAGCAAATGGTGGAAAATTGTAAAAGGAAAGCACCCTCTAAAAGGCAGAAACCTATGTGAACCTTTCTGTAATCCTATTTATTTAATGGAAGACGACAATATTAACTTTTTTGAAAACATTTTTTGTCATGGCTTTGTGAATGGGAAAACAATTCATTACCAGGATCCTCAAGTCTAAATGTAATTTTGGCTGCTTGAAATCAGAAACTCAGACTGCTCTGAAAAACACCAGTAATTGTGAGTACATGCTCTCCCAAGTAAATACTGAATATGTTCTACTGGGAAAATTTCAAGCAGACAATTTGGAAAGTAGGTTTAGTCAGTACAAACAAATGAGTGAGGGAAATTACATCTCTGTGTGACAAATACTACAATCAGAAAAGAAATTAAAGCTGGTAAACTTAATTAAACTACATTCCTCACTTAGTGGTTTATTTTCTACAAAACATTTTTCGTCATCTTGCAGCAAAAGTGCTGCAGAGGACAAAATAAACACAATCAATGTAGATAAGTTATACGAGAGTATGAAAGATTCAGTAGACTACTAGACTACTTAGAAGTGGATGCAACTCAAAAAATGAGTGTGATTTATATTGTGGGATATGTTGTTAGCTAATCCTGGATTTCTGACAATGAAGTCATTAATCCTCTTGCTCTCCAATATTTTTCACTGATGGATGGGGTGTTAGAAATGGCCGGGCATATTTGAAGGTGGTCTTGGTCCATTTCCTCTTGCAGATCACATAGAGGACAGAGTGGTGGAGAATATATCCCAATTCTGTTAAAATGTTTTCCAGACAATCATGTCTCGAATTCAACCTGAAAGTTGCAACTGCTGTTTTTTGAGAATACTCAAGAATTGCCATTTGAATGTTTGGTAGTACCCACTTTTTTTTTATTTTTCATACTAATATTTTGTAATAATTTTTTTGAATTAAGAGTTAGCTGCATAAAGTGGTAGATTAACCCTAGATTTTTGTACCCTGCTGGTACCTGTTTTTGTAAGAAAATCAGCTTTGTCATCACCACTCAGTCCACAGTGAATTGGTATTCATTGGAAGACCAGGTGTTTATGAAGTGCTTTTGGGTGGGTAAGGATTTTCTAACATTCTCTAATTATTTGGTTTTTTGGTGACAACTTGGAAGTAATTGCTACAACTGCCACCCTGGAATCAGAGAATGGTGGTTGTTTGCTGTGGCACACCACTTTTGGAATGAAAACCACACATTGGCCTCAATATAAAATTGTTAAAATCTCTGAATTCACCAATAGAACTGCTCATTTAGGAGAAAATTTACATAATCAAAAACAACAATAAAGTGATTAACTTTGAAATCCCAGCTTTAAATGAAGTGTTAAAGCTCTGTGCCCCTAACACCAGATAGCAGTAGGATGATAGTAGCAGAGAGGGGGAACAAGATGATAGCATCAGTCACCTACAGCTGATGACGGGACCAAACGGTCTTGAAAATGTTTCCTGTTTTTAAAACAAATTAAGTGAAGGTGAGTGTAAAAAAGTGACTCAAAATGACCTCACACATGTATGTAGATGTTTGTTACTTCTCAATTTCAATACAGAAAGTCTTCTAAAAAACCCTGGAAGAAAGTAGTGTTGCATGCTCTATGCATGCTGAACAAAGCGCCTTTTCAACATTTGACCTGTGCACTATGTTGTCATACTTGTTTTCTTCAACTTGTTGCACCTAAAAGCTTGCCAGACATTGTGACGTCATGTGCAACCATCGAAGGAACAAGTAAAAGTGAACTTCCAGTAGGGTGCAAACTCAAAGTGAACCTTCTGAAAAATTAAACTGCTAGAAATGGCCTGAGGCAAATCTTAGAGAGCAGAAAGAGCCCATACAATGGTCATTGTTCTGCTAAGAGGACACGCGACAGGCTTGGTCAGTATGCACTAATCCCTCCACAGCAGGTGAATAAAATTAGCTGTGTGGCTGTGGTGAAAATATTTGATCACATTATTTGGATTTTATTCCAAATGCTTGTGTTAGATTTAATTTAACCAATTCCTTTCTTAGATACCTCTTAATCATCATGCATTGTCTTGTTTTCCTCACATTGTAAATTATGTCTCATTAATTAGGGTTACCAGGCATCTGGAAATTCCCAGACGTGCCCTACATTTTAACCATTTGTCCGGGGGTATTTTTTGAAGTCTCTAGTGTCCTACATTTTCAGAAACAAACAATGATCATTACAAAATGAACTTGAGACAGAATATTAAAAGACCCCAAAAGAAAATTGTTTATGTGAATATTTGTTAAGAGTGTAATTTGTTTTTGATGTTGGTATGAGTTGGTTAAATCAGACCACTCCAAGTGGGCAGCCCTCCTGGCAGCCCTGGGCTGTGAGGGCTAACTGGGCAGTGCCGTTTGTCATTTTGCCTATGTTAACGGCGTTCAGAGTGCAGCACTCTAGAAAGGTAGAGAGAGGTAGGGATAGCACAGCTTATGTATGAGACAGAGGAACAATTCAATCAGGCATTTCACAATAATACAACACAATTAATTTGTCCTTTATTACATGCTTAGGATGACGCCTGACATTTTTTTGGTTTATGCATATGTAGGTACAGAAAACTGCATCATGTGGAGCATTGTAAAGAGCAAAGAGTGCTAAAAATAAGAACATGAGAAAACTAAGTTTGAAGTGGTAGCAAGGATAATGAAAATGTACTGATTTAAATGGACATTACCAGTTACAGGCAATCAGTTAAATGGCCACGTGACAGTTATATAGGCTGTAAGGCTATAAAAAGTATATCAAAATAAAGCAGAAGTTTTATACCATTTGATAAAACAAAAACCCATTTTTGTCACTTCTGGAGATTTTTTAGCCATTTTACACAGATGCGTATCCTTAACAAAACAATTCTTATTCGTTGTTGACAATTATTATTAAAAAACGTACTGTAGCAATGAAATGATTTCAAACTCCTTTAAGAGTGATTAATTTGTGAAAATTATACTAACCTGATTAGACGCCCTTTTGTCCTTTAGTTTCGTTATTAATTCCTTTCTTTCTACGCCTATAATATCAGCGTGGGTGTGAGAATGTTTAACGTTGAAGTGACGCTTAATGTTATAAGTTTTTGCCCGTACATAGGTATGGTATATTAAACATTGAGCATTGCTCTCGTCAGATCGAATAACAAAATACAGACCCTCCCAAGATGGGTTAAATCCTGACAGAGCTGTCGATTCACCTCTTTTCATTCTTGCATACAATAGTTACACGAGATCACAAACACTGGATGAATGCACAAGGAGTCACATGAGTGTCGGCAGACTTTTTTCCAGGGGGAGGCCACATGTTGGAAATTTGCAACCATATAATATTAAATCATTATTTTACTGTCAAAATTTGTAGTATTTGTTGCAGATAACCATATTAATTTGTGCTAAATAGAAATTGTTCTTTACATCAAAATTAAAATAATAGTTTAATAGTCAGTAACTGGCTGCACATTAAGTTCACGAACTTCCAAGGGGGGGCCGTGGCCCCCCTTTGCCCCCGTTTCGCGACGCCCATGAGGAGTCACCTCGAAAAGTGAGCACTAACGAACCTGACGCCAGTGGCAGTCAGAGAAGGCCTGACGTCATCACAGCTGTAGCGGTCAAAGCCCTGGGCGAGCCCTGGGCTGAGCCAGGGAGCCCTAGCCCTCAGACGCTGTGTTGGAGTGGTCTGGGTTAAATGACGAAAACGTGTTACTAATGTTCATTGTTACAAACAATTAAGTTTGTTTAAAGACGTCATAAATATTTCCATATTTAATTTTAATATATATGTATAAATAAAAGAATTATGTGTTCAATATTGAAAGGAAAGGGAAAATGGCCAAGGATCGCTTCCCTAACAATGCGCGAACTATTTGATGAACGCATGCACGGATGTACACATGGCAGTCGGAATCTTAAACTCGCAACTAAAAGAAGGAGCATTAGCGTCTATGTGTTTGGGGTAGATGGACGTATTTTTATCTGTGCCCATCATAAAATAGTGAAAGTAAATTTACTAAGTGTTTAAAGACCGTTAATTTGTGTAAAATAAATGAGACATTAGCTAACTTTAATAATTGTTGTTTTCTAGTGCCTTGCATCTGGCAATGAAGCCATTAGCATTCGTGCTTTCCAATACTTTTGAACTGTAGTTTCTTCTGATCTTAATGCTTCACAGGTCTTCAAGTGGTCTTCGTTCATTTCTGCTGGATCGTTACACAGGACACATATTGGTGAAGCTGAGATACCTATTCTGTAGAGATGACTTGCTAAGCAGTCGTGATTTGTCAGTAGTCGGAAGGCTGCAACCGCTGTTTTCCTTGGTCTCTGAGGGATTGTATCTGGGTTGGAAAGTAGTGTAATCCATTTTTTATCTTTGGCATTTGTTTCTATTTCTTGTAGGTATGAATGAGAACATTTTTTAATGATCAGGCGTTTTATTGAGGAATATGAGAAATTGAATTTAGACTTCTGTTTTATTGTTGTGCCTTTCTTTGCAAGTGAGTCTGCAGCTTCGTTCCCCATGACTCCACAGTGTGCTGGAATCCATTGGAGATGAACAGTCTTAATAACTTTTGTGTTAGCATTTTGTAGCATTCTCTAATTTTTGTTGACTTCTTTGTTGTATTTGAACATATTCCCTGAATTACAGCTTTAGAATCTGAAAGAATTACTGCCTTATTAAATTTATTTAAGGGAAGATTTAATAATTGTCGCAGAGCAATTCCCTGAATTACAGCTTTAGAATCTGAAAGAATTACTGCCTTGTTAAATTTATTTAAGGGAAGATTTAATAATTGTCGGAGAGCAATGTATATAGCCTCGATTTCTCCATCATAATTAGTTGTGTCTCTGCCTACAGAATGATAAAAGGAAAAATGTGAGAACGTAACTCCAGCTCCAGTAAGGTTTTCCGTGGAGGATCCATCAGTATATATGTGCAGCCATTCTTCTGTGGGATATCTAGTATTGATTGTTTCCAGTGCTAGAAGTTTTTGTTTTTCTTTTGGTGTGTCTGATTTACTTATTTCCTCTATTAATTCCAAATTGAAGGTAGGTTGCAATAATTCCAATGGATTCTCTTTTATAAGCAGATTTTCTCTGGTGTTAGGAATGTTCAATTTGGATTTAATCTGTGTTACCTTTTCTAGGAAACTACTATGAGTTTTAAGAATTGAAAGGCTAAGGTTCTCTTCTGTCCATTTAGAGTTTGGCAGTCGTAACATTTTCTCGTGTGGATAACACAGATAAAAGTGAATTAATAAAGCTAAATTTTTAGGATAACAAAACACATCTACATTTATACAGTATTTACAATCCTCCCAGGAATGAACCAGATCTCTCACTAGTTGACCAATTAAATAAAACAATCGTAATTGGGGATTTCAATGCACATTCCAAAAGATGGGGTTATGAAAAAGTGGATTCTACAGGGAAGATAGTGGAAGAATTTTTGAATACCACAACTTTTGAACTGATTTATAGTAAAGAAGATCCCACAACCTTCATACATTATTCTGGAGCGGGCAGTAACCCAGACCTCTTGTTAGCTACAACACATATTGTTTCAAAAATTAAAAAACAAGTTAGAGAAGATCCAAGTTCTGGTCACAAAGCAGTAATTGCTGATATAAAACTAGAGAATACAAATAACAGTCAAGGTCTTACGAATCTGTATTGGAACTTCAAAAAAGCAGATTGGAACAAATATAAAACTGAATTAGAACATAAATTTAAAGAACAAACAAACTCACAGCTGCATGACCAATCAGATCATATGAACAAAGAATTCTGTAAAGTCATCCTAGAAACTGCAAAAAAACATATTCCTCATGGAAGAATTAAAAATTTGGAACCCCCAGTTAGAAGAACTGAAAAAGCAAAGGGATATAGCTAGAAATACAGCTGAACAAACAAAAAACATCAGATACACAAATATGGCGGAAGAAATGTGCCTCACTAAAAAAAGAGATTAATACTGCTAAAAGGAATCACTTTAATAATTTCTTAGAAAAAATGGATTATAGGACAGATGGTAACAAAGCTCATAAGTTCCTAAAAAAATGTCAAGGACAGGAAAGAAAACAACAGCACACCTATCATACACAAAAATAAAATGTTAATAAGTGATGCAATCATAGCCGAAACATTCAATAAATATTATGCTAATTCACACAAAGTAACAAGAAATAATAAAAAGGAACGTAAAGAATTTAAGAAAGATTTGAAACAAGAAAGAGAATGTAATCCTAACACTCAGTGCAATATCTTTGTTCAAAATTTTAATATGCAAGAATTGAACGTAATAAATAACCTAAAAAACAAAAAGTCTCCTGGACCTGATCACATACATCCAGAGTTCATAAAAAACCTTGGAAAAACAGCAAAACAACAACTACTGAAACTCTACAATCTATCCTGGAAAACCACTCTACCTGCTGAATGGTGAAAAGCAATAATTGTCCCACTCTTGAAGAAAGACAAAACAGCATCAGAAATAAAAAATTATAGACAAATAGCTCTTACCAGCATAATAGCAAAAGTGATGGAAAGAATGGTGTCAAACAGGTTAAATTGGTTCCTAGAATCACAAAATTTAATATCCCCATGTCAAGCTGGATTCAGAGAGTTCCACTCTACAAATGAACAAGTCTTACTTCTCAGTCAAGAAATCAAAGACTCCTTCAATAGAAAAGAAGATAATTTATCAGTTTTTATTGATTTTCAAAGTGCATATGATTCTATATGCAGAACAAAACTACTAAAGAAAGTAAAAAAAATAGGGATACAAGGTCCAATGTTTTCATGGCTATGTCATTTCCTAACACAACGCTTTATTGCAACCAGATATGGAAGAAATATATCTAAATATAAACAAATACACCATGGCTTGCCACAAGGTGCAGTGCTCAGCACTACACTTTTTAATATATTTATTAATGATCTACCACAACAAATACAAGAATCAGGCGTGAAGTGTGCACTATTTGCTGATGACTTAGTAATGTGGACTTCAAAACCAAAAAACAAAAGTACAGAACTAGAAAAAACCATGCAACAATCCTTAACCAACTTACAGAGGTGGACCAAAGAAAATTTAATGACTGTTAATACAACAAAATCAAACTACCAAATCTTTTCACTAAGAAAAAAACCACTAAAAATAAAACTAAATTTTAAGGGTCAACAATTACCAGAAACAAAGGAAGCAAAGTATTTAGGAGTTACATTTGATACTAAACTTACATGGACCAAACAAATAGAAAATGTAATACAAAGAGCAGAGAGGCGTCTTTCACTGTTAAAACGTCCAACAGGAATGAAGTGGGGATGTTCCAGAGCATCGCTTAACACAACATACAATGTATATATAAAACCATTATTTACTTACTGCAGCCAAGTTCTTGTAACAGCAAACACAAAAAAAATTCAAATCTTTCAAAACCAAAGTCTGAGATTAATTACAGGTGCTATCAAAACCACACCAATAGCAGCTATGGAAATACTAACCAACCAATGCCCCATTGAATATGAAATAGAAAAAGCGGCTCTTATTCAACACGAAAAGTTGATCAGACTCCCATTCAATACATGGCACAAGAGAAATTTTACACATACACTAAAGACTCAGGAGAGCTTTCTTTCCAAAATTCAAGACATCAAGAAGGATGTTCACCTTCCTAATTCAAAGGAAAACTTCATATCTAAAGTCAATCCAACACATACATTAGACATCACATATTATTTACACCTGACAGAAGAAATTAAGAAAAGTAATACTCCAACTAGTGTTCTAAAATTATTGGCATTAGAGACAATCCATACTAGATTTCCAGAACATGAGTGGCTCCATATTTATACTGATGGATCATTGATATCAAACCAAGATGGAGCAGGTGCTGGAGTCACATGTCACCTCTTTTCCTATTACAAATCTTTAAGTTATGGAACTACTAACTTTGATGGAGAAATTGAAGCAATTCGAATGGCCCCACAAAAGCTTTTGTACAGAACTTCAAATTTTCAGCAAGCAGTTACTCTCTCAGATTCCAGGGCAGCAATTATAGCAATTACTTCCAAGTTGTCACCAAAAAACCAAATTATTATAGAATGTTGGAAGATGCTTAGCCATCTAACAGCACTTCAAAAACACCTAGTCTTCCAATGGATACCGGCTCACTGTGGACTGAGTGGTAATGAGAAAGCTGATTTTCTTGCAAAAAAGGGTACCAGCGGTGTACAAAAATCTATAGTTAATCTACCATTTTATACAGCTAAAAGATTAGTCAACTCTGAATTCAAAAAAATTATTGCAAAATATTACTATGAAAAATCAAAGAATAAAAGATGGGAACTACCAAACATTCAGTGATTCCGGAGTGTCCTCGAAAAACAGCAGTTGCAACCTTCAGGTTGATTACAGGACATGATTGTCTGGCAAAACATTTAAACAGAATTGGGATATATTCTTCACCACTATGTCCTCTATGTGATCTGCAAGAGGAAATGGATTGAGACCACCTTAAAATATGCCCGGCCACTTCTAGTGCCCCATCCATCAGTGAAAAATATTGGAGAGCAAGAGGATTAATGACTTCATTGTCAGAAATCCAGCATTAGCTAACAACAACATTTTCTCGTGTTGGAGCAATGCTTGTTCTTCTATTTTTGTTGTTATTGATGGGGTCCGTGTTAAAGCAAGCATGGCATCAATAGGTGTGGATTTAACTGCTCCAGTGATTAGGCGAAGAGCCTGATTTTGTATTTGTTCAAGTTTATTGTTGTTACTATTTGTTGCTGTTATTAAAGCTTCAGAACAGTACAAGAGGTTTGGTTTAACGTACATTTTGTTTGTGTTAAGGACTCTCCTTGAGCAGCCCCATTTAGCACCAGCTAACCTTTTCAGGATTTGCAGTTTCTTTTCAACCTTTTCTGAGATGTTTGTTATATGTTTTTTCCAACTTAGCTTTCTGTCCAAAGTGATGCCTAAGTATTTGGCATCAACTGCTTTGAGTGGTTTACCATTATAATTTATGTTAATATTAATTGGTTTGTATTTTAGTGTAAATAATTCATAATTTGTTTTTTCCACATTGATAGTCATGAGGTTTTTGGACCTCCATTCATGTACTTTATTTAGGGCTGTGTAATGTAAGATTTGAAGCTTTCACGGCGAACGTCAGTGATAAGAGCTTCACGGGTGATCAACCGTGATTTAGGGCTGTTTCTATTCTGTCTTTAATTAATTCTGGTTTTTTTGGAGAGCCTGGAGTCCAAATGACTACATCGTCAGCAAATAAAGCAATTTTGGTTTCAGAAGTTTTTATTATTGATGGAAGGTTCATTTATATATATGTTAAAGAGTGTTGTGCTCAGAACAGCACCTTGTGGAAGTCCTCGGTGTGTTTGTTTATATTTGGAAATGTATGTATTATATTTTGTGGCACAAAATCTTTGTGAAATAAACTGAGTTATCCACTTAAGCATGTTACTTTTCACACCTATTGATTGCAACTTCTCAACTAATTTATTTCTCCAGACTGAGTCATATGCTGATTTAAAATCAATGAATACTGCCAAGGTATCCTCCTTTCTATTGAAAGCTTCCTTGATGTCTTGGCTTAGTAGGAGTACATTTTCACTTGTACTATGATTCTGTCTGAAGCCGGTCTGTGAACTATTAATTAAGTTGTAATATTCTAGGAACCAGTTAAGTCTAGATGCCACCATTCTTTCCATCACTTTTGCAATAACACTGGTCAAAGATATTGGCCTGAAACTATTAATATTGTTTGAGGGTTTGTTTTTCTTTAAAATCGGGATGATAATGGCTTTTTTCCATTCGGAAGGCACAGTCATTCTCCAACACGTGTTATACAGTTTAAATTTTAATAATTTAGTTAATACGAAGTGCGCAATTAAATAAAAGGACGTAAAACAGACGAAGAATAAAGTGATAGAAAACACCTTTAGCGAAATATCGCTAAATTTTTAGACATTAAATTCCGGCGATGCTAGGGGAGTTGATCCACTGAAAGAAAAGATTTTGTACTGTGATACGATTTAAATACTGTAAACAAGAAGGTGCAAATAAAATGTTTCACTAAAGTTAAACCCGAGTGTATGTTCATTCCATCCAGTACCACGACCCGAGATAACGGAAGAGTCAAAAGCTCATCACCATCATCGTAATACATGAAAACAGCACCAAATGGCTTACCCAAGGATGGAGCATGAATTTTGGATCGAATGAAAATCTACGGGAAATGAACTTACACAAAATACCAAGTGACACCAAATCTTCGCGCCAAAAAGGAAGAAAACTCCATTAGAGCATCGTTTGAAATCTACGACTTCGGGAACGCCGATGAATGGATAATCAGTGTGGAAAAACACCAGAGATCGCCTAGCAAAGCCAACCGCCCAGGAGACGCACGTAACTGGATAAATCAACGAGAAAAAGTACGACCAAAAATTTTTAATTTCATATTCATTTTATTTTTATGTTACTGCGAAGCGGCAAAATAGTGGGACTTTTAAGTCAAAGTGAACTGAATAAAGAAACTAGAATGTTGCGAAAAGAGAGAGATCTAGTAACAGGAGTAGGGGAAGGGGAAGATAGACCTAGTTATCAGGTAGGACCAGAAAGCGAGGAACCGGTAGCAATAGGAAAAGACCAAAGGTTATTAATGATCATGTTTGAAAGACTAGAACAAAGTTTAGGTCAGAAAATGGAACAAAATAACGTAGAATTGAGTCACAAAATAGAGGGAGTGAGACAGGACTTAGAACATAATAAAAAAGAGATAAGACAGGACTTAGAAAATAATAAAAAAGAGATAAGACAGGATTTAGAACAAAATAAAAAAGATATACGTCAGAAAGTCAAGGAAGTGAGAAAGGACTTAGAACAGAAAATGGAATTAGGAAGACAGAACTTAGAACAGAAAATAGAATTAGGAAAACAGGAGTGTAAAGAAAATATGAAAGTAATGGAAACTAATTTGAAATTAGTACATAAAAACATAAATGAGACAAAGGAAGCTTTAGAAGCTAGGATGGAAATCATAGGAGATAGGATGGGAAAAATTGAATCGGAAATGAGAGAAAATAAGATTGTATTAGAAGAAGAAATTGGTAGATGTAGAGATGAAATAACAGAATGTAATGCAAGTGTAGACTGTAAGATTACAAATGTAAAAGCAGAAATAACTGAGGAATTAAGGAAAGAGATTGAGGTAGTAAAGAAAAGAATTATTAATGAAACTGTAGAACAAATTGTCATTCCTAAAATTAAGACTATGGCTGATGAAGTACAGTCACAACAAGATGCTATGAATGATATGAAACAAAGTCACTTAGAAATAAAGAATGATTTAAAATCAATTTGTGAAGAAATGAGAAAAGGGAAAGAAAGTTTGGCTAATGTAAATGATTTTGTGAATGCACTACAAAGGCAAAATGATGATTTATAGATGTAAGTAATGTACAAGATGAGAGTTATTTGAATGATGTACAAAATATTGACTCACCATACAGAGAAAGAGGTTCACAATTAAACAATGACACAACACACAACACATGCTACACCAACAGCATACTACATGAAATCACACCACCTACATTTGACGAGGAGAAGGGAGACGATCCAGAACTCTTTGTTAAAGAAATGGAAGAGTATTTTAAAGTGAAAAGGATACCAAATGAGCTTAGGATGATGATAGTTAAGAAGAGCTTAAAAAACAAGGCATTAGAATGGCTTAGGTTAACACTAGCTGGCCATTAATCGTATAGCTCATTCGGAAATCTATTCCTATCAAGGTATTGGGGCCCAGTTAAGCAGAACCAGACAAAGGTAGAGTTAGCGACAGGAACATATGATCCGACCAAAGGGTTATCGCTAGTCAATTATTTTGCGAAAGTAGTCAACAAAGGGAAGCTATTAGACCCTAACCTGTCGGAAGCAGAGTTAATTACCAGCATAACAAGACATTTCCCAGACACAGTGAGAACAGGGTTAATTGTTGCGAGACCAGTAGATTTTGCAGACATGATAGAATTACTAACAGCCTTCGAAACACAAAATGGTCGGCCTAATGAACATAGACATAGAAACGGTCATCCAAACTCAGCTATCTTAAATAGGAGCACGGCTACAAGCAACCAGAATGAGAGAGAAGATAGAAATAATAGGCGCACCCATGACAGGGGGAGAGGGGCACACCATTTCCCACAACCACACAATCATGGCGAAAGAATGGAGAACACGAAACAGCGGTACCATGACACTATACCAAGCGGTGAATCGAGACACCAAACATATCCATATGATTGTGGAAGACCAGGAGACCGTACCCATCAAGTGAACCACATACGATTCTGTAGAGAATACTTGAACAACCAAAGGTCGTCATACAATAGGGGTTCACACCAAAGGGGCAGAAACCAATGGAACACTGGCAACATAAGACAGCGGGAAGTAGATGAAAATGTGCCAAATAGGGCAGATGTTGCACAGAATACAGAAACAACAACCACCACCAACACTCAGGGAAATTACCACGACTAAGTTCATCCCAACTGGCTGGATGATCAACAACATAAACCCTAAGCAACTGACAATTGACATCGACACCATGATGGCTGCACAAAGAGAAAATGGAACTAGAGTACACTGGACCGCTGGTCATAACAAAACAGCTGGGAGACTATACATATGAGCTACAGAATACAAATGGCCAGTTGGTAGGAAGATATCATAAAAATAAACTAAAACCATACAAAGAAAGGACCAAATAGTCTTCGCCAACAAACATGTAAGGCAGGAATAGTAGAGATGATGGAAAATAATTTTTAATGGGTTTCTTATAGAAAATTATGTTCAGATTGGAAAATACAACAAGAAAGAAAATCAACATAGTCATTGGCTATATTGACCACAAAGAGCATTGTCAACAAAGACAGATGAGGACACTGATTGTCATTAACCTCTTCAGGGATATGGACGTGAAATCACGTCCATTTAAAATGACGGACAAGCGATATGGACGTGTATACACGTCCTGTGCGTTTGTGCATTTAACCCTTATTTATCCTCTATCTAACTCAACTTATTTTAATTTTCCCCCGTTATGAAACATTTAATTAAATTCTATATGCTTTACTGGCTTACCTTTATATGTTCCTTCTGCAGTGATATGCCTCAAAACAGGGATAAACACACAAGGGCACATCTCCACATTCGCCACAGATCATCCCAGTTTCCTTATGGATTCCCTTCTTGCGGCACACAAAACACCTTCGAGATGGGCGGGACTTCTTTGCTGTTGATGGTATCCTTTTAGGATAATGTTTTGATTGAAGTCTGAGAGGTGCAGGGGTTTTGGATTTTCTACCCCCAGTATGAAGAGGCCTCTCAACCTGGTATTGTTCAATTAGGCTGCGAGCTATTGATAGTTGAAAGTCCAGGTAGGTCATTGTCTTGTGTGGGTTTAGAGTTCTCCAAATTACCAAACAATTGTATATGGTTATATTCAGCTGGTGCAAAAATACCTTTTTATACCATTTCACTGTTTTTCGTAAAGAGGGATATGCTTGCAATACCTGATCTACTAGATCGACACCGCCCATGTGCATATTGTATTCCTGGATAACGTCAGGCTTGAAAATGCACATTTTGGTATGGGCATCTGTTTTTCCAGTGTCAATCATCAAAATCTTAGAGCTGCAATTGGATAATGCCGTAACTACCCTCCTGTCCTGCCAGGCAAGGTAGGTCAAAGGTGGGAGCTGACGCACCTCCATTTCCCCTCTCCTTAGAGCCTTCGTATTCACATCTTTTGGCAAATCAATACGATTTGAACATACTGTTCCAATTGCATTAGTCTTTCTTTTGTGTAAGGCCATGAATAATTTAGGAGAGCTGTACCAGTTATCTAAGTACACAGTCCTACCCTGATCAAGCACAGGTTCCATTAGGTGCATTACTATGGAGCCAGATAAGCCCAAATCTTTGTCTCCAGTATTGTCAGTCCCTTGACCAGTGTAAATGCAGCTATTGTAAAGATATCCCGTTTTACTTTCACAAACATCAAAACTCTTTATGCCAAATCTAGCTCTTTTTGGTTTGATGTATTGCTTCCAACCTAAGCAGCCCTTCCAAAGCATTAGGCTTTCACCTTTTCACCAGGCACATAATTTTCTTTAAATTTTGAAATAATATAATCGAAAACAGGCCCAATTTTGTGGAGTTTGTCATTTACATTATCTGTGCAGGTGAAATGAAGGAACCGCAAAATTGACGTAAACCTGTTATTTGACATGCATTTTCCAAAAAAAGGAGTAGGTAGCATGTCATCTGTGGACCAATACATGTATAATGCAGGTTTACGAATAACACCCATACGTATAATTAGACCAATCAGCCTGTAAATCTCATTGAGTGTTACTTCTGTCCACCTTTGAATTCTGCTCTTAGGCCCTAATTTACCTTTAGAGAACAGGTCTTCCTTCACCTTACACGCATATACATTTGTTTCCGAAACAATGAGAGACACTAAGTCGGTAGTAAAAAATTTTGTAAAAATGTCAATTGGTTGGCTGTCAGAAGTCAGCTGAGCCTGGGATTGAACACCAGACCCTGTGCTCGTGAAGATGTGCCTGTTTGTATTGCAATTGTTTTCAGCACTCCACAATGCTGACTCATCACGAACACCTGAAGGAAGTTGGTCACATTCTTCTTCATTGCTACTCGAACCTATATCCTCCACACCCCCCTCAAATTCGGAAAATTCGCCATCAATATCCAAATCGCTGTCACACAGCAAGAAGTCCTCCACATTATCGTGTGTAATTTCAGAAGCCCTTACACTTCCACCACTCGCTAACCTTTGTGCAACACTGCTTGTTGATGCCATGTTTTAGCTCTGAGATGTAACACTCAAAAGCTTCTCACTTTAGCTACAAGCAGGAAAGTATACGTATGCATTTCAAGAAAGAAACAAACGGAGCCTGTAGGCTATATCCAAGTTACGAAACACGTGTAAGGAAAAATTGCAAACCTGCTTTATTCTGATGACTCATAAACCACGCATACAGTAGTGTTCTATTTCACATTGTACTGTGATTTGCTGACGCATAGCTCACACATACAATGGGTCCACTACTGTTTCCTTCCGAGAAATTTTATTAGGTGCCTTCGACAAAGCAAAGTTAACTTTTTACCACAGTGAAACAAATAGTGCCATTTCAACGATTTGTAAATGCAACTCAACATTGCTGATGATGTACATGTATACTGCATATAATGAGTTTTATACCAGTTTTTGTTTCATTAAAATAACTTAAAATTTACGCAAAATACAGCTGTGTATTTAGGAAGCACTTTTAGCGCATTTAACAATTTAAATGCCCTGCGCTGGATATTGGGTATCCGTTCTCGGCCTGCGGAGCTTTTAAATGGCTGTCGCTCAAGAGGTTAAAGAAGTGAATTATAGCGACGGAAAACAATGTGTTTTTGACATAAGGATGTCAATGACATAAATAAAAAGGAATCAATTGTGATGACAAAGATAAAATACTTTTGACACAAAGGTGTCGAGGGTGAATTGAGAAGAAAAATTGCAGAATAATTATAAGTATAGAAGTTTTCTCTTATAGAGATAAGAGATAAAGAGGTGACAATTAGTGAAGTAAGAAAAACCATAGTCAGAAAAGCAATGCCCATGAATTAAGATGGATATAGCCAATGCTAAGCTTGAAGAAATGTCGAACTAAACAATAGTGAATAAGGACCCAATTACTTAATGGTACTATTAGTAACATCAGGGTTTAAGAATTGACTCAACGAGCTGCCTATACATAATAAGCTTGCATGACAAAGAAGGCAAAGAACTGAATAAAATATTGCCATAAATGTGATCATAATCATTAGCTCAAGATTTGTATCCTGTTTTTCTCTCCTCATAACAAGGAACATAAGTCAAAATGCACACAATAAACCATGATACACTTAAAAAAAAAATGTTTGTGTCAATGTCAAATGTATAATAACTGAATATGTGTTGTATAATAACTGAACATGTGTTGTATAATAACTGAATATGTGTTGTATAATAACTGAATATGTGTTGTATAATAACTGAATATGTGAAATCTATAAAGACATGCTGTGTCATACCAAAGCAAAAGACAAAAACATACAGCAAAGAAGACTGTAAAGAAAAAAGTATTGTACAAAGTGATTGTATCAGAGGAATAGGGAGAAGTGTTGTATTGTGTTTCAAGATTGTAAATATAGGTGACAACTTGAAAAACAAAACAAGGGGCATGTGAGACAGAATATTAAAAGACCCCAAAAGAACATCGTTTATGTGAATATTTGTTAAGAGTGTAATTTGTTTTTGATGTTGGTATGAGTTGGTTAAATGACGAAAACGTGTTACTAATGTTCATTGTTACAAACAATTAAGTTTGTTTAGAGACGTCATAAATATTTCCAAATTTAATTTTAATATATATGTATAAATAAAAGAATTATATGTGTTCAATATTGAAAGCAAAGGGAAAATGGCTAAGGATCGCTTCCCTAACAATGCGGGAACTATTTGATGAACGCATGTGCGGATGTACACATGGCAGTCGGAATCTTAGACTCGCAACTAAAAGGAGCATTAGCGTCTATGTGTTTGAGGTAGATGGACGTATTTTTATGTGTGCCCATCATAAAATAGTGAAAGTAAATTTACTAAGTGTTTAAAGACCGTTAATTTGTGTAAAATAAATGAGACATTAGCTAACTTTAATAATTTAGTTAATACGAAGTGCGCAGTTAAATAAAAGGACGTAAAATAGACGAAGTGTAAAGTGATAGAAAACACTTTTAGCGAAATATCGCTAAATTTTTAGAACATTAAATCCCGGCGATGCTAGGGAAGTCGATCCACTGAAATAAAAGACTTTCTACTGTGATATGATTTAAATACTGTGAACAAGAAGGTGCAAATAAAATGTTTCACTAAAGTTAAACCCGAATGTATGTTCATTCCATCCAGTACCACGACCCAAGATAACGGAAGAGTCAAAAAGCTCATCACCATCATCGTAATACATGAAAACAGCACCAAACTGAAAACTGGGAAAAAATACAAATAGTTTGTTTCTCAACATGGCTACACCAGCTACAGTCAAAGAACATATTCGTGCATTAGTAACATTGAACGAGAGATTGGCAACATGGCATTTGCATTCCCAGAGAAAATATTGTTCTGTAGATGCACAGAGATGGTTTACTCTCATTCATTCATTTATTTTGGTTGTTGAAGGACAAGGAAGTGGAAAGTAAATGGTGTGTCTTCTAAGAAGCAAAACTTCACAAATTGCTGGTATTTTAGATATTAAAGGTTTCTTTGCTTAGCCCACACAGTCAGCATATCATGTTAGTGTTGCAGAGGCAACACCTGCATTTCATATTGATCACCATGCATCAAATATTTGTTGTGATATGTTCAAGATACTTAAGCAGGGTTAAGAATAGAAAAGAAGTAAGTAGCATTTGGAGGTACAATACAAACACAAATTTTAGTGGTGTAAGCCAATCGAGAGTAAAAATATATTCACCAAACTAGTCATACTAATTATGAAAGACAGATCCTTCAGAGAAGTATGACTGACTTGACGATCACACTTAACATTTTATGTCTCAGGATTTTAAGAAAATATAAGCGCATAGGCTTGTGGGTGTTTATAAATAGCATATCAATTATAACTTTACATTAATTTTGCATGGAATGATAATGTCCTACATTTTGTACCACTGATACCTACATTCCCATGAAATAATATGGTAGCCCTATCTTTAATTAACTAACACTTTTAGATAGATTCTAAGGCCAAAGTCTAGAATACTACAGCATTACTATGTCCATTTTTGCAATAAGCATGAACTTTGTTTATGAATTTTGCGAAGAAAATACTGAATACTCTGCTTTAGGTGTTTTGAGGCCTGAAGCACAATTATGGCACTTATGGTACTGGTTATTGGATACTTTTTATTTAAAGTTGAATACTGACAAATTAAAGGAAGCCTAATCAGAAAATCCATATACCAATAAAGAAGACAGCTGATGAGGGGATAGGAAAGCTACAAATAAAACACCTAGATAATGAAGTTATATAATCTACAACTATATATGTCAATTTCTGTATGCACGTGCGTCTCTTCTTTAAATGCATCTGGACCATTGCACTGGTTTCTAACAAACTTGGCACACGTAACTTGTAACAGAGGGTGAAAATTACAGTCTAGCTCAGAATTCAAAATTCTATTCTATTTCAAGCAATAAATTAATTATCTTTATGTAATGTCTGCAAAAGCTCATAACCATCTATATCTTTGTTGGAGATAATCATAGTGTTAACATTGCCTATACTTTCATGGCCTCAGAAAATAAGAAAGGAACGAGTTCATGCAATATTACTGACCTCCTCGCTGACATTTATGGAGTAACAACGCAGTAAAATTTGTTCTTCCTTTGTTTTGGCTTAGTTTTCTCTTAGAAGTTTCGCATATGTTGATTACTGAGAATAAACATGGTTACATTCTACCATTTTATGCAGCTAAAAGATTAGTCAACTCTGAATTCCAAAAAATTATTGCAAAATATTACTATGAAAAACCAAAAATAAAAGAAGAGAACTACCAAACATTCGAACAGTAAGTCCTGAGTATCCTCGAAAAATGGCAGTTGAAACCTTCAGGTTGATTATAGGACATGATCGTGTGGTAAAACATTTAAACAGAATTGGGATATATTCTTCACCACTCTGTCCTCTATGTGATCTGCAAGAGGAAATGGACCAAGACCACCTTCAAATATGCCCGCAACACCGCATCCATCAGTGAAAAAGAGGATTAATGACTTCATTGTCAGAAATCCAGCATTAGCCAACAACATTGACCTTGAATGCAACAATGTGGAAGTCGCTCAGCTACATTAATGAGAAATCAAGTGTGGTATTTGTGGTTAACAGTGCTCTTGGGTAGTATATTCTAGGCATTTATATACGTATCTTGTCTTTATAGTCTCCTGAGTTTTAATTATCTCGTGTCTTGGGTAACATTTTTAAATGCCTGCAAAATGTCGGGCTACTGAGCAAGTGCAATCTAAATGTTATAGGAACAAACTGCTAAACCATGGGTAATGTAAAGTAATTAATGACAAATTTTATTTGTATAGGATGCCAGAAAAAACAAATTTTAATATATGAGTTTCCAAAGATGTCATTAGGAAGCTAAATAAACTAACACGTAACACTATTATTTATAGTGAAAGAACAGTAGCCAAATTTGGATTGGTTATACTTTATGTATTTCTGCAAATCATGACTATAAAAATAATAAGTTGACACTTAAATAAAGTTGTGTAAGTGACACCCTCCTTAACTCAAAATGTAACTCTCAATTCTTGTGCATTTCCTCCTGTGGTACTTGTGGTTGTTAAACAGTGCTTCTGCATGTTTTACAGATGTTTTTATTTATTTAGCTTGTTTATTTTTTGTTCTTTATGGTGTATCCTAAAAGTTTTGGGCAAGTGCAAACTAAGACTAGAAATTGTAGGGATAAATCAAACCATGAGCAATGCTGTGTATTTCAGCTAGTTGTCTCTATTAACTGAAAAAGTGGAACCTGAGAGCACTTTGGCTTATACCTTGAAAAATTTGGATAATGTTGCAATATATGGGCTTACTGATGTTCAATCTTGCTAAACCATGCCAACTTGACATGAAGCACACTAAATCTCTCACGGATGAAGAGGTTGACCATTATGCATCACAGAGCAACACAGGTAATGGATTGGAAGCACAATCTAAAACTGAAACAATGGAACAAATGGAGTAACTTTATTTTCTTTTTGCTCCATTTATATGCTGCTGTAACATCTAGTCATAACAGCAGCCTTGCTATTTGAACAATTGCTCATCAGCAATGGTGTTCACTCATTTATTGCAGGTGTTAATCTTTGGGTTGTCACGCACACGCACGCGCACATACACACACATTCATACTTGCAGACTCAAGAGAAGATGGGGAATAATCGTGACTAAAAAAAAAATGTCCTACCCTATAGCTGGGAATTGATCCTGGAACCTTTCACACAAAAGGCAGTTGGCCAGCCAATAGTGGAGTAATGTTACAAAAGGAACGGAAGTAAACCAAATGTAATTATGGAGAGAACATAAATAAAGGAGGAAAGGGGCAAAACATTTGCAGAAACTGTTGTGAAGTGAAGATTTCTTTTTTCCTCATTCTCTTTAGCTGTTAATTATCCAGAAATCCACACTTACTGCACAACTACATGAGCTTATGTTTTCATAGTTATTTCAGGTTATATGGTTAAAGTCTCTAAAATACAACTTTTATTTCTTTTATAAGTTTATATTTACAAAACATTAACTTTTAATGTTATCTACTTACTGCATGAGTTTATAACTTCATAGTTATTTCAAGTTTTGTAATTCGTAAATTGTTTCATTGTAATATGAAGGGAACCTAATTTATTCTGTAATTGTGATGCTTAGTGTTACATTTGGGTGATATTTTGGGTTGAATTGAGGAACATATGCATAAGTAAAATAGTTTCCTGCCTTCTAGTTTCCCAATGTCTCCATTTTGAACAAGAATAGTTAAACCTTCTTGTATCTACATCACCTAAGCACACAAATTGCTGGAAGTTATCTTCATTTGTTATCTTATACAAACTGCCAACTACACAGTTCCAAGTCATGCAAATTATATGCGACTACTGCTGGCTACTTTTATTTCTCATGTGTCAATGCCCTGTGTTATATGGTTCCTAAGCCTGCATATGGCAACATTACCAAATTACGCTTTTTACTAGCATTTTAATGAATGAATGAGCAATACCTTCAGCAATATAATATTTTCTAGTCTTAAAATTAATACCTTGTCACTGTGACTATCTGCCTGTGGAAATTTAATTGCCACACCACCACAGTCTTCCATTATGGAGTGTATCAGCTTACCACCTGCACCAATTAGCGAGTTGTAGAATTTGGGTGGAATTGTGATTTCTTCTGTCACAATATTAGCCTGAAAAATCACAGAGGACAAATTCATATTTTACAAATTAAACAAATAAGTATAACTCTCACTTAAATTGAATCTGGACAGTACTGTATTACTCAGTTTAAGGATTAATATTATATACTCTATTGCACACGTATATGGGGGAGATGGAAGTACCTCTCGGGGGATGACATTCCATTAGCATTCTTTTCTTCAAATATTCTGCCTAAGAGCCTATAATTTACTATGTCAACTTTGAATGATATATTTTGGTTAGCATGTAGAAAAAATACACATACACAACACACCCACACATGCCCCTGCACAACACACACATGCACCCGCACAACACACACGCATGTGCACTCGCGCACCTCCACAACACACACACCTCAACATTTTTCTGTCATTGTGAGAAACGTAAGTGTTTTGGCCATGCCACTGAAGATGTCTGATGCAGCTTCGGATAAAATATCTAGAAGAATGTCCAGGAGACCGCCTAAAAGCCCAGATAATAATTTTACTGAATGTTTTTAATTTTTTTTTACCACGTTTTGTATCTGTATAAAGAAGTGTGATTGCAAAATTTGTGGATATAATTCATTATTTCTGCATTACATCTTTTAAACCATAAACTTACACTATTCTATGAATAAATACTCCTTATGATGCAGCGTCACAATTCCTAAACAACATTTTGTATATAAGCTCTTTATTGACCTAGAAAACAAGTTTGATAAAAAGCACACTTGATATAATTGGCTTAAAAATAATTTTTATTCATTTCTGAGTTTTTTTTTTTTTTTTTTTTGCAAGAACGATATACTTGAATGATTTTCTTGGTTAACCAACTTAAAGTTAATATATCATAATATAATATACAAATATTAATATACAACTGCAAAGCAAGTATTAGCTAGCATATATTGGAGAAATTATTCTGCAAGTTTTGTTCCCATAATCTAAAACATGCACCATAAGGAGCATTTTAAATGGTGCAAAAAGGTTGAAATATTACAACCATGCTGGTAAATTTACTTTAAAAATGGTCTGAAATTGTTGTTACTTTATTTACTATTAAATAATATACACTTTTAATTAAAATATAAAGAAACTAATTAACGTATGTGGAGCAAAATTTACATAAAACACTAGTTTACTTGTCACTATGGTAAAATAAAATGCTTTCTACATACAAACATCACTATTGGGAGACTGTCTGAAAGGTCATATATTCACTAGTCAGGAGAACTTCGAGAGCACCAAGAAATGTTTTGAAACATTTTTGGCCCAAAGGCATTCAGAAATATTAACAATGAGGTAAGTTATATACTTTAATTACATTTCATTGATTAATCTGATAAAAAGGTTTGTATTTCTAGTTAATACTCTTCTGCAAATGCAATTCTTCTGATCTCTCCAAATCAACATCACATTTTTTCTTTCAAAATGAATCCTGATTTACAATCTAATAGCTTTCTGCACCAATCTGGGATTAATCAGTATCTAAGTCAACAATACTGCGGCACACACAAAGGACGGTCAGGGCCAAGCTACTTCACGCATGCCAGGTGAAGCACGCATCAAAGGCGCTCAAGTTCAACCTTCCCCACACCACTCATGTGAGCAAACAAGTTAAAACAATGAGCGCTGTACATCAAAAGGGTGTATCAGATTATTCAAGAAGTGCCTGGCAGCTGGCATATTTGTAGAAGTTCGAGAAAGGTCCATATTATGTCATTCTTGCTATATAACGCAGAGAAGCAATGAGAGGAATCAGTCAGCTTTTAGTTTTAGTATGTGTGTGTCAATGGCATGAGTATGGCTGCATTGAAAGGAAGACGGTGAAGCAGTTAATGAGTGTTGAGAGATTGTACTGTCTAAATCAGCTGTTTGAGAGACAGAGTGTGAAGAAAGAAAGGAGTGAGTGAAGGTTATGAGAAGAAAACAGTTGTGAGTTGCAATATCAGGAAAGACTGTAGACTGTGTTAACATGACTAAAAGAGAACTGTGCTGTACATTTGGTTAAAAGCAAAAAAAGTAATTAGACTGGACTTTTATCATTTTTGTTACAATATTTATTTGAAAATGAGCCTAAAATGCTACATTTAAGAGCAAAATACTTAAACACAATGTAGTTCTCATAGATTTTGGTAAAATATTACTTTATTTTATTGTGTCAAACTGTCATGTTTTTATTATTGCTTATATTTCCATCATGGTAGACATTGATATGAACTGTGTTTTATTCATCTTATTCGTTTTATGGTCTAGCAGATAAAGGCTATTTATAGCCAAATGTTCCAAGGTAAAGACTATTTTAAGGCAGTTTGCAAATTATGTGGCATAAAATTAAAGCAAACCAGGTTGTAAATTTAGATGATGTACTTCATTAATACAGTGGGTCTATATGCAGCCAGCCTGATTACATTAATGTAACGGGCATTTAGAAATTATTTACATTTGCATTGTTATAAAAATACTGCTCAATCTATGGGAATGTCCTCTCATAGGATGATGAACTGATACTAGTACACCACACAAATGCTAGATGGCAGTTGTGAACAGTGTTAAATGAAAGCACAGTGCTTGTCTGTTGTTAAGAAGAGAAAGCCTTGGACAAGCTGGAAGACAAGTGTCATGGACAAAGATGGACTGCATGGGAAGAAAGGGGTCAAAATAGTAGATATACAATAGATTGCTGGGTTTGCCAATGTAAGGGAATCTGCACACCAGAATGCAAGTACTGGTTGTCCATCAACATCACAGCCTCAGAGTAAAATAGAGTGTGTTGTTTAACGGCTCATAGACAACTAGGTCATTAGGGCGAGTAATATAGAGGTTGTGTCTGAATTGATGACTGACAAGCAGATAAGGTTTGATGACATAGATTGACATACAGGCCATGCAACCCTATATACTATTATTCATGTCGATATGAATATGAGAAAGGTATGTGCACATTGGGTTCCCCAGGATTTGACAGGGAGCAGACGAGCAGAGTTGAAGCGTGTTGTCGACTATTGGAAATGGAGAATGAAGATCTAAAATTTTTGGGGAAACTGTGACAAATCGCAGTGTCACTACCATAAACCTGAAAAGAAGGTATGTTTGACAGCACGAAGGATGCACTGCGAGGTGAAAGTTTTGGAGTTACAAGCAGCTGTCCATAAGTGGATGCATACGAGGGTCATTCAAATATAAACAGTAATTTTTTTTATATATTTATTGTCTAAACACATACACAAATAACACCTTCACTATGTCTCTACATAGGTTCCTTCACGCTCTACGCACTTTTGCCAATGATTTCAAGCTTGAACACTTCTTTTTCAAAAAAGTTTGAGGGTGCGTCATGTGCCTCTTCATTGTTTTCAAATTGCTCCCCTCCACAGGATTCTTTCATGGCTGCAAACAAAAAACAGTCTGGGGCAGACAAGTCTAGACTGCAGGGAGGATGATCAAGGATTTCCTAGGATATATGCTCCAATGTGTCCCTTGACAAATTTGTGGTGTGAGGCTTAGTGTTATCTTGGACAAGGATGAAATTTCTGATGGGCACCGTCTTTTGTTTTGATAGGCAGATTTTATTCACCTTAATTTTATTGGCAATAGTAAGCTGCATTCATGTTCAGCAATGAAGCAAGTTTCATCCTATCCTATCCACTTTTCACTTGCCATTTTGGATTCCAGAGTATAATGATGGACTCATGTCTCATCACATGCAATGATGTGCTTAAAAAAATCCTCCCCTTCTAACAGGAATTGATTTAAAAGTTTCTCACAGATCTCCAACTTGACCTTTTTTGCTGATACATTAACAACTTCGGAACACATTGAGCATTAATTTTTCTAAATCCAAGATGTTCAGTGATAATGGTATGAGCACTCCAAATGCTGACATCTACTTCTGATACAATTTCTTCAACAGTGCAGGGGGAATTACAGGGAAATTACGGTGCTGCCATTCCATACCCTGCTGTTTTGCTTCACGCATAAAATGATGGAACCATGGTTACTCTTAAGAAATGACCTTAGAATTGCTCTTCTGCATCCTAAAGTATGGAGCTTTTGACCGTGCCAATTGATGCACTTTCCTAGCTTTCTTTTTTGATGGGGAATTAAGGCAGTATGTTCAATAACATTCTGCTATTTTTGCATCTAGCTTTCTTGACTTGTTACAATTTAGAGCAAAAAATTTAAAAAATCGTCTCCTTCATACCTATCTATATTTCTGAAGAGTATAGTGGTAACATGTTATCTTCTAAGGTGTATGTGTTGTAATGTGAGTTGTCTGGATAAGGTTTTTCACAGCTTTCCCATGTCCTTAAAAACAAAATGGACTTCATGCTCATTTATTATTTGTTTCATAAATTTCATGTACCATTCATGCAAACCATATTTGCTACAACTGAGCTATTGTGACAAACTGCCAGAATGGCATTAAATTCTCAAACCAGTTCGTATTTCTCCTGGTAAACCACAAAGGCAGTCTCACATCAGAGACAAATTACCCCAATGGGTGACTTACTATTGTAGGTGCTTTGTGTCCCGGGATTAAAGAACCTTCAGATGGTGATTGTTATTTATTTGTGCCAACAAGGTTGCTGTTGGTGTTTTTGGGCACGGGGGCCGTGTGTGGGCGGGGTTTGAGAGGTGGAACTGGAACTTAAAAATTCGATGCCACAGATGTGTGGTGCAAATCCCAGCAATGGCATTGAATAGATTTCACCTCTTAATCCATCACATATTACCATTATTTTTGTTAAATTAAATTCTCGTTTAATAAATTCTCAAGTTGGATTACAGCTTGAAATACGTCAGCTGTGGAAAATGTTGCAATATTACTAAGATAAGTGAAGCTTTTAGTTTCTAATTTGTTCTTATTTTAGTCTCATTTATGGCATAAGACGTTTATGAACACGAGATTACTTGATCTTCTTATACCTTTGATTTGTATGCCTGCATTTTTTCAAATAGGGGTCTCCGTCTAGGGGATATGTGAATGGCAACCACAAGGTACCCAAGCTGAGCAGAACATTACTTCCACTTACTGGTGTTTTGCTTCTCACTGTAACTTTTCTATTTGACCTTACCTTGGTCATCTCTTGTTCTCTTCCGACCCTGATGCTATTAGGGTTCCCGAGGGCTAGGGAGTCTTTATTTTTCCAACCTCTCCATTTCTCTAATTTATCTATAAAATCTTAACCCCTAACATGCTGACCTGTCATGGCATGTAATACGTCCTCTGATTGGTAATCAGAGGATATGGTCGGTGAATTTATTTTGATAACTCTCCCGGTCAGGTCGGTGAGACCCATAAACCAACGACAGGTGTGGTCCTCCAGACATTCTGGGGGTTGTGAGAGAGCGATGTGACCGCCAAAACATAAAAATATGGTACTCTCTAAAAAGCGGTTATTATTACTGCAATTGCTCTCTTCAATATCGTCAGTGAAAAATATTGGAGAGCAAGAGGATTAATGACTTCATTGTCAGAAATCCAGCATTAGCTAACAACATATTTCTGAAGTAATTCTTGGGGAATGGATGTATAAAATTTCGACTGCTGCAAATGCCTACCCAATGTGGAGGTTCGAAAAGCAGACAATACGGACAGTTGAACACAGGCAGAAGGAAAGTCTAATAGAGCAAATGAATATTCCATTTCTTCATGTTGCATCCTTGGAAGGTGCAGAACTTAAACATCAAGTTGGTATTTAGTCCACTGCTTGTTTTGAGTTATGCTGTTTACATGCACATGCGTGTACATTTGTACAGAGTGGGCGGGTGCTTCTACTCAGTTGTGAGCAGGTTTGGTACAAATTCTGCACACTTTCATGCTCAAATCCTCAGCTAAAATTGAATGTACTGATCCAGTACTCACTCCTATCTCGTTTGCAATTTCTTGGACTGTGACACAACGAACCAGCAAGACCACAGTCTGCACTTGCTCAGTGACATTCTCATTTTGGCTTGTTTAGGGCTTACCTAAATTTGGTTTGATGTCCTCTAATTTGTGGCCATCTTTGATGTGGTTGTACCTCTCCTTTATCCATGAGGTGCTCATGTTATCGTCCCCCCTTATTAATAGAAATTCAATCACAGCATGATAATGGAATGAAATAGTAATGTCATGGAAAGCCAATGAATGAGACGAGTTGGTCATGGCCTTTTTTATAACCTTAAAATGACAATGTGCTTAGATTTTTTTATAATTTATGTGATGAGTTATAAAATATTGTTGCTCATATGAGGATCTCTGCTGCAGAAATTTACTGGAAAACTTCAGCACACATAAGAAAAGTGTGCATGGGTGCTAGAACTGTAGAAAGAGAAATACATTTTAAAGATAGAGAAACATGCATCCCAGATCAGCCTGATAGTGGCTGTGCACAAACTGGCTCCACTGCAACACATATAGATGGGATGATTAAGATTGAAGTATAACTATGGAAGAAATTGCAGTAAAGCTTAGAATAGAGGATGGTGCAGTCTAGGACATGATCAAGTGTTCCAAGCTATTGGAAGGTGTGTGCATACCCGGTTCCCCATTTATTGACAGCAAAAAAATTCTGAGATCATCCTGCAACAGAACAATATGATGTGCTACACTGTTATTACATTATGGAGATAATTCAGATAATGGGATTGATAGTTCTTTTACTATAACACCTACGCTTATATCACCTATAACATCTTAATATCCTCCGATGTCATGCATACATATCATGTATGCTATAAACAGGCAGCCTCAACTAAATGCACAAAAATACATTGGAGCGCTAGGCTCTTGATGCGGCAGCTGTATTTGGTTGTCTCAAGTGAAAGTGCCAATATATTTTAACTCATGTTGGTCCTGCATTCGGAAGTCTAAAATATGTAGAAATCCAAACTTCACCATTAATTTGCTGATCAGCTAGTCAGCTGGGTCTCACCCCAAGCTTGTACAGGTGCAGAGATATTACTTGGAATACTCAAATAAAAATCCAATTATAACAAATATTTTTAATAACATCGTCCACTAGTAATACACTCCTTGTATACAGGAAAAAATTTTAAGCAGTTATTATTGTAACCATGGCAAACAAGTGAAGCACAATCTCTTGTTGCCTCCGTTTCAGTTGTTTTTAAGGTTAATATTTCAAAGGGCTTGGACAAGAGACAGCTACAACTCCATTATACTTTATTTCACCTCAAGCATATTTGATATTCTGGGCTGACACACCAGCAAGCTCTTCAGTAAAAACCGTTATTTACTGACTAGTAGCAGTTGGGTATTTCTCAGAACACAACACTTTGCAAATAAGTTTAAGAAAATTGCTTTTCACTACTTCATAATGGTTTTCCTTCACAGCGCTTTATGTATTCCACAGTAGATGCCATTTTGAACAACCTATGTTCAAGAGGTAGAACTGGAACTTAAAAATTCAGTGCCACAACTGGGATTTGAACCACAGACCTTCCGCTTACCGGGCGGCTGCTCTACCACTGAGTTATTGTGACAAACTGCCAGAATGGCATAAAATTCTCAAACCAGTTCGTATTTCTCCTGGTAAACCACAAAGTCAGTCTCGCATCAGAGACAAATTACCCCAATGACTTACTATTGTAAGTACTTTATATCCCAGGATTAAATAACCTTCAGATGGTAATTATTATTTAAAAACACCAACAGTAAGTTTGTTGGCATAAATAAATAATAACCTATGTTCAGTTCCCTCACTTACTTCTATGATTGCATGCATATGCATTTCCAATTGCAGTTAATAATACTGATGATATGAAAATTAATGTATTCCATTTATTTTTACTGTAAGATTTTCAAAGTGTATTTTTTTTTCTTTTGCAAATAATTCTTGTGGTTATGTACTGTTGTTTACATTACAGTTTAAAGTAAGGCCAGCAAAAGTATAGCAAGCAGATTTTTATGTGATAAAAGGAGTTAAAATATTTATTTTTATGTGCTAAAATATTTTGTAAATATGTTAAAATTTTGGTAAAAATGTTAAAAGATTTTGCCTCAATTCACAGAAATGAGAGAAAATGATTGAGGTATTATTTATTAGAGGAACTCACCACCCGTAGATGGATAGCAGCCCCTAGCATATTCCCTTAAAATAGCAGTGGACAACAAAAGTCTTCTCCCAACTGTCATCACAAATGTGTGCCGATTGTCTCTAAATAGCACTTTATACCGTAAAAATGATCTTTCCACATCACAGGATGTCATGTCAGATCTCACACACGACACACACATACACACACGTACCAAATCTTCACCTACATTAATTGAGCCACTCTACACCATTTCTTTTCTCAAACAAATTTTTAAGTTTGTCTTTCAGTAATTCTAGCCCTGGTAATGAATTAATCATTTCAACAGCCTGCACCTCTTGTAGTGTTTCACTCAACAGATTTATTGTGAAGTTTCTGTTTTGGTATGGAATCACACAAAAAGTTTAGATTTGTAGATGAGAATGCCAAACAATTTTTTAATTGGCCATTTTTCAATAAACCCTGAACTATTTCAATAGATGACACATAATTTTTGCCCAACTCAATGTAAAACATTCAAACTTTGTGCCAAAGAACAAAACTGTACTTAGCCAAGTACCCCAGCAATTGACCATTGGCACAGGGGGAAGGGGAAAATTGGGATTTTTTCCTCAGAAGAGATCAATCCTCAATGGTGATTTAAGACATCCCCCCCCCCCCCCCCCATGCCTATCCATGTTGGGATATTGAAGCTTGATAGATTCGCATAATCTAGGAATAGCATGAATTACACAAGTGACATGAATCAATTTAAGGAATCAATCAACTCGCGGAAAGAACTGCACCTGCTTTAATCATGTATGGTGCAACATCTGTGAGAAAGAGTAATACATTGTATTTTATACCATTTGGCCATATCTCGTGCATAGTTTCATTTAATAACTTCACCATCATTATACTATTTGCTGCAGATAGTTCTTTACACATCACTAAATATGACTGCTCACTGTTTCATCATTTTTCACTACACTGGCAACTCTCCTATTTTTCCTATTTCATTGATGCTGACCCGAAGTTTTTCATTTTCATATGCTGCCCTAATTTTTTTTGCAAAGTTTCATCACAGCACTTAGGAAGATAGTTCACTCATCATCAATGTATTTAATAAAAAATGTCCTAAGTTGAACATTGGTAACCATTTTGATATAACAAATGTTTGCATAGATCTAAATAATACTGGAAACACTTTGATTGTCCTACACTATTTAAAGCCCCAAATTTTGACTTAGAGGAGAGTCAGTTTCACATGCTAGGACAAATGTGACACTGAAATTTAAAGCCCTCTTCCAAGAATAGAACTTGGGATGCATGGACTCTCCATAAAGCTAAAGTCAACAGTTCTGTAACTGACCACATTTTCCTCTTCTCATGTTGTAATGTACTTTAGAACTTTGCTTTGTAAATTAAACCTTCTTTATACCAGAAATTACTTCTCACTTCTGCAGGATTTACCTTCACTAAACTCCCAACTACCCTTTGTAAGTAACACTCTGAACTAACCCCTGCACTTCCCTTTCAGTACTGGTAGGTTACCCATCTGCTGAAGATGCCCAGTGTCTATTTACCGTGACATCTGGTGGAGATCCTAAGTAGCATTCTCGTATGCGATATCTAGTGCAGGCCTCATAGTATGTCATATCTTGTGGAGGTATGGTAAAAGGCTGAAAATGTCAAGTCCTAATCCTACCTTAAGGATAATGCTGCAGAAGATATATACTTTCATTTACATGCATTTTGATGTACTCTACAATCATCCAGTCATCAGCCTTATTTTAAATCCACGGCTCTTGGACATTAATGGGAAAGCTGCAAACTACTCTCTTAAAGTCCCCCACTGGCTATAGCAACCCTAATGCAAACTTTACAAACTACTGTACCTCATCCAGGTTTATTTAACATATTAGCTTAAGGATACCCATCTGTGAAATTTTGAAAATCTAGTTTTCATTGGATTGATTTGAAATTTTAACACAACAATCACTGTATAGTGAGGAGTAACTGTGCTAAATTTCATACATTTAGGCAGATTAGTTGCAAACATATTAATATTTTATTATATTTGTTTTAATATTTGTATAAATGGTTCCCCATGATGCAATTTTGATTTTAAAAAATTGATAATTTTCAGTTATGTCCTGTAATAGAATGTTAGCAAATTGATGAGATAATTTCTTAATATTGTTATTAGTTTGGATAAAAATAAATTTTAAAGTTTAAATTCATTATTTTTTTCATTTAAATTTTGAAATGTAAACTTGAATATTTAATTACTCAGCAGTTATTCACGTTATGAGAAAATTATCTCATCATTTCTTTTTAATGTTATTTCTAAGCAGGTACACCAAATTTCATGCATAAGTACTGAAAATTGCATCATGTGGAGCATCTTAAAGAGCAAACAGTGCTAAAAATAAAAACGTGGAAAAACTAAGTTTGAAATCATAGCAAGGATAATAGAACTGTATGGATTTAAATGGACACGACCACTTACAGACAATCAGTTAGACGGCCATGTGACATAGATAAAAAGGCCGTAAGGCTATAAAAAGCATATCAAAATAAAGCAGACGATTTATACTATTTGATAAAACAAAAATCCATTTTTGGCAATTTTGGAAATTTTTAGCCTTTTTTCACCGATGGGTATCCTTAAGTAAACAAAGGAGCTACTTACAAGTTCATTCTGAATTTTCTGAATCCTTTCCTTAGCTTCTTCTACATTTTCCTTCTTTCCTGTTATTGTTATCACATCGCTTTTCTCACCCTCAGCTGGCAGATCAATTTTGGTTTGTGTTTCATCACGAATCTGTGAATTCAACAAAAGATTAGCACAATTTCAAGCAGCCTTAACCATTATTATTCTTCCCCAACTAAGGATATTGTATTGTAAAGTAGTTACAAAATACACTATGCACTTTAACTTCTCTCTATAAAGATCCACTACTTATTACTCATTCAGATCTTTGTTTGAAGTGAACAGAAAGTATCTACTCATAACAGAAAGGAGTACTAACATGGGATGTTGTAATAACTCTAAATATGTAGAAGAATAAAAGGGCAATGTTACATTCTCATTTTTTGCTTTTTCAAAATCATGCTGTCACTGAAAAAACATTGAATTTTGGCCATATTATGTTGCTTCACTCAATAGCTAGTTCAGCATCCAATTTATTTATAAAGGTATTTATTTCCATATATGCAAACATTATGATGGTTGTATCAATGAATAAGAAAACAAATAAGCACAGGTGGAAAGTGCCACCTAAGTGAATGGGTTCTTTGGTTCAATTTGACATTGCTTGGTTATTCTTATGCAGATGAGTCATTCCACGTCAAATCACACAACATATAGCAAAAAATGACCTTAATCTCTCATATTTTCTTGAACAGTTTTTTGGTGATTTGGAACAAAATACATTTGACCCATGTTTCTTCGTTTTATAAAACAAAATTTATCTTGGCTGAAATTAATTTTTGAAGTGTCCCAAAAATCGTGCGCTCCTCACCATTCGATCAATCATACCTCTGATTGTAATCAAGCAAATTACTTGGTCTTTGGCTCAAACTAAAGATAAATCACAGTATTTTGCGAGATATTTATTAGAACATTTTATTAATTATTATTATTATTATTATTATTATTATTATTATTATTATTATATTTTACATGATTGAGTTTTTAAAGTTAGATAAAACAAACTCGACCATTTAAAAATCTGGGGAAAAAAAAAAAAAAAAAAAAAAAAAAAAAAAAAAAAAATTACACTGAAGTTTATTCAATATTCTTAGAAAAAATCAGAATGGAGTCTCTAATAGTTCAGTTGTAATTAACTTACAAATCAGTGCAGCAGGCTAGTGTGTGATACCGAAATTTAGATTTCCGATCGAATGGGCTTTTGAAAAAGACACGTTTTAATTTAATTGCCGGATATGAGATTTGCGATAAATATTGAGTAATAACATAAATAGATAATATAGCAGGAAGTGTTGTAAGGTGAGCAAGATATGAGTAAATAATAGTCGTTAAATTTGTAGAATAAACGCATTATTGGTTTGAAATTAACGAGTCATGACGTCATACCACATAGTTTAAATACACGTTCGAAAGTCAGTTCTACAAACCTTAAAAGTCGCGCGATATATTTAATAAAATATAAAGTAAACATCGTTTAATCCTAAAAAGGTAATTATATATTCGAAATTCATAAAAGAACATGTTATAATAGAAAGGGACATTTCTAAATTGCGGGAAAAGGAAATAGCATTTTGGATACGAGGCTTTCTTGGATGACGTCATGACATTCAAATAGGAAGAGAACGGTTTTTCTTAGCGTGGGTAAGAGAAAGCGTCATTACTCAACGAGAGACCAGTACGGGAGTTCGTGCTGCGCGGATGTGATTGCGATGCCTCTACAGATACACATATAGAATCGGCATATCTCCCGAAAATATTTGAAATAAAGGATATGAAAAGTTGTTCTTGGGTTGTCCATTACACTTACGCAAACCCGAGATAAAGAGATCTTATGCAGAACTAGCCGAGGCGAGCTACATCGAAGGGCAACGTCACGTCACCAACGACTTCAGCTTCAAATGGCGATCCAATAACTAGGACACAACGATTATTACAGCTTCAAATTGGCGCCCAACGTGGGGCTTCGAAAGAATGGACCAACCCCAAGACGACCAGATCAGCATCGAACCAGCAGACAAGAAGGTGCCCAGCGTGTCAACATCTGTGAAACGTGTAGTGAACAAGTTTAAGTGCAGTTAAAGTGAAATAGTGAAAATATTGAAAATTTTGGTGAGTAGAAAAACACATGTAAATAGCTTAGAAATGGAAGACAGTGACACTGATTTTTTAGGTTTTGATAGTCCGGAAATTGAGAAAAGTGTAAGTAGGATGGAAGAATTTAATCAGAATGTAATTGGTAGCAGAATATGCCAAGAAGTAGAAGATCAGAACGTTAGAGAAACACCTAGAGGTAGTTCAGAAATGTTTAGTAGTAATTCAGAAAGGCCAGCATTTATGTCAGAAATAGAGAATATGTTTCAAACGATAATGAAAAAGATGAGTACAGAGTTAAGTAAAAAGATAGATGAAAATAGTAAAGAATTAAGAACAGTGGAAAAGATGAGTACAGAGTTAAGTAAAAAGATAGATGAAAATAGTAAAGAATTAAGAACAGTGAAAAAGATGAGTACAGAGTTAAGTCAAAAGATGAGTACAGAGTTAAGTCAAAAGATAGATGAAACTAGTAAAGAATTAAGAACAGAGTTAGGACAGAAATTAGAGAAGGGACAACAGGAATTGGGAATGCAATTGGAAAATCAGAAGAGAGCTTTAGAAACCTTTAGGGAAGAAGTTAGGGAGGAAATTAATAAAGTTAGTAGTGAAGTAAAAGAAAATAGAGAACAGGTAGAACAGGTTAAGGGAGAATTAGAGACAATAAGGCAAGAAGTAAAGAATTCGGAAAAGAAATTAGGTCAACAAGTGAGTGAAAAATTAGATAAAGAAAGGGAAATAGTAACATATAGATTAGACAAACAAAGGGAAGAGGTAGTACAAAGGTTAGATAAAGACAGGGAAGAAATTAGAGAAGAGTTACAGGGGTGTAAAGTTAGAATAGAAAGATCTGATGTAGAAAGTGAAAGGCAGGCTAGAAATTTGGAGGATGTTACAGACCAAATAAAAGGGGTAGTAACAGAAATTACTCAGGTAAAAGAGGCCTTAGAAAATTTGAAATTAAATGAAAATGCATGTAATCACAACAATCTTAGTAATGAAGTTGCAAGAAACGAGGCAATACCAGGTGTATCAGCTGACATTTCGATGCAAAATAGAGGTAACAGTAATTCCCATTCTGATCTCAGAAATAGTGCAGGGACAGGTGACAATTCAAATTTACATTGGCCTAACCATGTCTTAAATGAAATGACACCTCCAGTTTTTGAAAATGAAGATTCAGATGATCCTAAAGCCTTTTTAGAAGGGTTACAAGAGTACTTCACGGTGAAACGTATACCAGAGGAGTACAAGATGGTGATAGTAAGAAAATGCTTAAAGGGTAATGCTGCCAATTGGCTAGGCCTTTCTATGGGTAACAATAATGATTACAGCACCTTTAGGAACATCTTTTTAACCAGATATTGGGGAGCTAGTAGGCAGGCTAATATTAGAGTTGAATTAAGCAATGGAAAATTTAATCCTAGATCGGAGGAATCGATGGTCAACTATTTTATGAGAATAGCGAGAAAATCGAAGATGTTGGACCCTCCCTTGGATGAAAAAGATCTAATAAATATAGTTACTCCACATTTTCCGGAAACGCTTCAACACTACCTAATCATAGCTCGACCCGATAGCATTGCAGCTATGATCGAATTATTATCAGCCTTAGAAGTCAATAAGCCAAAACACGCATTTGGAAATAAATATGAAGAAAAAGAAACTGTAAATTCTTTCGGGCAAGGGGCACAGTATTATCAGAATAGAAGTGAGATTAGGGAAAGATATAAAGGACCAGTACCAAGGATGGAATCATTCCGGTGGGAAAATCAAGGTAGATATAACCAGGAAGGGCATCACCAAAATAGAAATGGTAATCAAAGGGGAAGAAATATAAGGGTGAATTATATGAATACAAATAGATTTGATCGAGGTAGACGGGGACGTTATTTTGGACATAGTAGAAATTCAAATGATGGGTATTGGACAAACGGAGATAATGAGTTTAGACCGAGGTCACCAAGACAGGGAGAAAGGTATTCAAATGGACGAAATTCCCCCGAAAATGCGGAAATGGTCGAGGCCATTAACACGGTCAAAAACATGGTAGGAAGTAACCCCGATTTAATGCAGGAAAACAGAAGTAACAATTTGGGAAATAGTACAGGAGCAATACCTAAAAATCAGGGAAACGCCAGACCCAGTCAAACGCGCCTTCAGTGAGAACTGGGTATCCTAGTAATGATTGTGATAAGTACTCGGAAATAAATAGTCCTGGAAGGCAAATGATGATACAAAAGAAAAGAGAATGTAAAAATAGAATCGACGAAAACGAAAAAGTAGGAGATCCACCTAAAATCAAAATTGGAGTAAATGGAAAACAGTACAATGCAATTATAGATACGGGATCAAATAGCACAGTATGCTCACAAAATTTTTATGATAATTTACAAAGTAGTGGTTTTAAAGTAATGTCTTTACCAGTTAATGGGATATATTGCTCGCTAGCTGTGGGAAAACGAAAAGAGAGAGTAAAATTTCAAGCAATGATAAATATTGAAATAAATGGGAGAATACTAGGAATTTTATTTCTGATTGTAGGAAGACTTGTGACAGATATTATAATAGGTTGTGATTGTCTTTATGCCTGGGAAGCTGTGGTGAATTTTAAAAACATGATTCTAGAAATGAAAGTTGAAGATGAGACCATTATAGTGCCTTTTGTGGAAGATAGTAGTTCAGAAACTATTGTACGAGAAAAAGAGGAAGAAGAAATCCAAGGGGATACATTCTTTGTAGAATATGTTAAAGTAGGAGCTATGGAATTAACTGAAGTAAATGTCAAAGAGTACAGTGTCGATAATAAAGAAAATGTAGAATGGGATAAAAATGATTTCATAGACAATTTGAGGGTTTCTGATGCAACTAGGTACTATGATAGGGAGAGTAGTGAAGACTTAGAAGAATTGTTGAGGGAAAAGGTAACTCAGGCTGATCAACTAAATGAACAACAGAGGGATAAACTGTTTGAAATATTAATCCGAAATAAAGAAGTATTCTCTGAGAAACCTGGTAAATGTAATATTTATACTCATTCGTTTGAGATGATACCCATCAAACCTTTTACACATAAAGCGAGAGCTATCCCTAGTACAATAAGAGAAGAGGTAGATGCAGTTATAAAGTCAATGTTAGAAGATGAGGTTATTGAGATTTCGAATTCAGAATTTGTGAATCCCATATGTATTGTAAATAAGGCTAATGAAAGATCAGGGTGACATTAGACTCGAGAAAACTAAATTATTGTTCATCATACTTTCCATCAGGGAATCCAACAGAACGTGTCCTCCGAGATATAGGAATTTATTTACGTGTACTTACACATCATAATCACAAGGATTGGGTGAAATATTGTCCATTGATAGAAAAGATTATCAATCACACCATTAATGTAACTACTGGGTTTGCACCAATAAAATTAATGTTAGGAATTGAACCAGAACCAATATTGATCGGGGAACCAAAAACACTGAAAATTAATGACATTCAGTTAAGTGAAAAAGAAAGAGCGAAAATTGCTTTTGAACGAATCAAGAAAAAGGCAGAGAAGCGAAAATTAAAGAAAAAGAGTAGAAAACATAAATGGGAACCTAAGATAGGCGATTGGGTACTAGTTAAAGACCATAAGTTATCAAGTGCCTTGAGAGGTAGGAACAAAAGGATGGAATTGTTATATAAAGGTCCTGCAGAAATTATATCAAAATTTGGTTATCATACCTATGAATTAAGAGATGTTAAAAATGAAAAATGTCTGGGAAGATGGCATAAACAACTCCTTCGACCATACAAGAAACCGTGTGGTGCCTTGGAACCTTGATTTAATGTAAAAGAAAAATTGGAAGTGTCATTTGTCTATTGGCGCCCAATCAGCTTTGAGATAAAATGTAAATGTTAGCTTACTTGAGAATCATATATTGGTCAGGTACTTACATATTCATGAAAAATGCAGAATGTGAATTGCTATCTACTACAAAGAGCTTAAAAATATATTGTATAGAGCTCACAATAACAGCTTCAGAAAGATTGTTAAAATGTTCATCTCCGCATAGAGAGAAAACAGAATATTTACTTTGTAAACATTTGTTAAAATATTTAGATGTATAGATAGTTATCACAGCAAGACAAAGAAAGAACTTGTCTAAAGAGTGTAATGGATTTATATAAATCTATGTACATTTTAGTGCTTAAAGGATATAGTACAGATATGTGTTACAATAACAAAAGTGAAAAATCACAGTGCAAGTGATAGTGAGAGCGAAGTGAGCAAACATGAACTAAAAGAAGGAAGTATAAAGAAAGACTCTTGAAGTTTAACCTTTATATAGAAGCTTCACAGAAGAAACCATAACATATTGTAATTAGTATTTAAGGATTAATGTTTAGTCAAGTGTACAATTGTTTGTCATGTTAAAAAGATTAATGAGAAAATGTGTTAATAACCAATTTCAAAAACAGTGTAATTGAAAATTGTATATAATGGGAGTGTTGCCGATTATTCAAAATACAGGAGTAATTTTTAATTTTTCTTTCGGGCAAGACATTTACATTATTTTATTATGAAATAATAAAATAACATAAATGGGGGCATTTGATACCGAAATTTAGATTTCCGATCGAATGGGCTTTTGAAAAAGACACGTTTTAATTTAATTGCCGGATATGAGATTTGCGATAAATATTGAGTAATAACATAAATAGATAATATAGCAGGAAGTGTTGTAAGGTGAGCAAGATATGAGTAAATAATAGTCGTTAAATTTGTAGAATAAACGCATTATTGGTTTGAAATTAACGAGTCATGACGTCATACCACATAGTTTAAATACACGTTCGAAAGTCAGTTCTACAAACCTTAAAAGTCGCGCGATATATTTAATAAAATATAAAGTAAACATCGTTTAATCCTAAAAAGGTAATTATATATTCGAAATTCATAAAAGAACATGTTATAATAGAAAGGGACATTTCTAAATTGCGGGAAAAGGAAATAGCATTTTGGATACGAGGCTTTCTTGGATGACGTCATGACATTCAAATAGGAAGAGAACGGTTTTTCTTAGCGTGGGTAAGAGAAAGCGTCATTACTCAACGAGAGACCAGTACGGGAGTTCGTGCTGCGCGGATGTGATTGCGATGCCTCTACAGATACACATATAGAATCGGCATATCTCCCGAAAATATTTGAAATAAAGGATATGAAAAGTTGTTCTTGGGTTGTCCATTACACTTACGCAAACCCGAGATAAAGAGATCTTATGCAGAACTAGCCGAGGCGAGCTACATCGAAGGGCAACGTCACGTCACCAACGACTTCAGCTTCAAATGGCGATCCAATAACTAGGACACAACGATTATTACAGCTTCATGTGGCAGCAGTGGCGGCTACCGTAACCTCACACAATTGCCACCTTCCATTACAGCAACTGTCCACTGCTTGAGGTTCCATAAATGTTACAACAGTACAGTAAGGAGAACACTGTTAGCTGACACTATTATATGCACCCTATTAGTATCTTCAAAATGTTTTTAAAATGTGCATTTTAAACTGTTTCCATACAACACAAAACTTCAAATTTCTTCTCGTCTACCCCCTTCTTCAAAAGAAAATTGTTTCACTAAAGCTTCAGTTTTTGACAAAGGAATGAAGGAGTGTAATTTTAAAGCATAGCTGGATCCATCGTTTTTGGCCCCTGACCTTGATTGGAAGTCCTGTAGGCAAACTCATATCTTGTCTCTTTCATCAGTCCTTGCTAATTCACAGGCGTTTTTTACTGCAGCATGCAGTTGAGGACAGATCTTTGCGATAAGGAGTGAATATAGTACATTTTTGTGAGACATTGATCATAGGTAAATCAATTATGCCACCTGTACACTCTAAATTAGGGACCGAAGCATTACACAGAGTAGATAAATTGTTTCAAATCTCTGGGCATACATGAAGAAAGAAGCTAAATGCAAAGAACTGCTTAGAAGATTTTTCAAAAAAATTCGAAAAGTTCAAAAGCACGTATCAGATGCCACTGGAGTATCAGAAAAAAGGTGCATTGTTGAGACATTTTTCTGCATGGACTGTACTGCCTTAGTAAGAAGTTAGAGAGTAGCATATGAAGCTGATGTACCAATTCGCATGCTGTCTGCAGTCACCTGGCTTGATAGTCGCTTTCAAGCTTTACATTTACTTCCTCCAGGGGCCAAGAACGCGAATCCAGCTATACTTCATGTCGTCAGTGAGCACTTGCACACCTCCAGAAAAAAATTGTAACAAATGCACTTGTGCAAGTTCCATAGTTTTTAACATCTTATTTTATAGATAAAATATCAGGGAATATGTGTGTATTTTTTTTTTTAGATTTTTAACACATCGATTTAAATTCTATTTTTGGTTTTACAAAATATACCATCAAAAAAACAGTCCAAAATTTGTGTGTAATAATGATTGGTTGAAAGTTGTTAAAAGTGTTGTATTTAACCTTTCCAGTGTGCCAAACCCCAACTCTCTACTCTATATGGCCTTAGAGTAACAAGTGATTTTATATTACGGTGCGTGCAGAAATCGCTTAATTTCTAATGGCCATAACTAAGCAAGTAATTTAAAAATACAGAAATAAAAAAATACAGGTCTCCTTACTTGATGCCTATTATTCATAAAAAAATTTTGAACCTCCTACAAAAAGTTTGTGTTTTACAGGTGTGCGATTTGACGTGAATTGACCTATATCTGAAAGGAAAAGTCTAACAAAACAAACCACAAACCATAGGCTGCTTGAATGACAATATCAAAAAAAAAAAATTCAGACAGCCACTGTGGCATATTGGATTAAATTCTAACTTCAATGCACATAGTATATGCTTCCAGCACATGCTGTGATGAGGGTATATTTCTTACAAAATAAAGTGGGCCCACTTTAAATGTCTTTGCAAGATCGCCATTGGTGTTGTAATTATTGAGTACACACAGGCTATCAAGTGGGAAGAAGGATTTACGTGTTTTAATATCCAGTGGTCCCACTCCAAATTTCTTTATAAGATCTGCACTGGTGTTTTAATTATCAAGGAAACACAGGTTATTAAGTGATAACAAGAATGTATATAGTTTTAATACCCAGTCTTTAATGTATTAAGTAAATTAAATGTTCAGTACTTGATATTTTGTTTTTGTTTCAACAAAATTTCTAGGTAAATAAAATATTCAATTATCATAAAAATGAAACCTTAAAGTTGTCACCATTAACCCTTCCCAGGTGGAATTATTTTCAGGATTTTGTAAGCTATTGTTTTCCTATAATCAAAAAAATAAAAGGGGAAGCATCAAAACATGGTTGTATGAACCTACTGTCCCTGTCCCTACTGTACAATGAGCCCTTACATAAACACTGCTGGTTGTATCACTCTACCAATGAACATGTGTAGCTGTTCACTGCTCTAAGCTGCAAGAGGATAGACCTTATAGTCAGCTGTTTACATCTCACTCAAGGCTATTGTAAAACTCAGTTGTTTACATCTCACTCAAGTTATTGTAACAGCAGCAAGGTTATCGTAACCTTTCAGCTCAGCAGCACTGGGTGTTAGAATTGTACCCGGTCATACTAAATAACTAAATTTACTTCAGGAAAAGGGGGAAAAAAATTTATGGAACATAACTTTATGCATAGAAACTAACGTTAATCTCAGTCACCAGGTAGAAGTGCGACACCCAACTCAGGATCAGAAATAGCTGTATCACTTGATGAGCCATCCAGATTTATAGCCAGCCTGTCCACCACCTAGTCACACATGTTATCAACCTGTGATCTCAGAGATTGCCTTCTCTGCTGTTGCACTTCTTTTAGCTCAAACGTCTTATTGTTCCTCACCATGTAAACCTTTGACACACCCCAATACATCAGAATTTCATTTGCTGTGATATGGTGGCAATCTTAACATAATGTTATCCACTTTGCTTGCCAGGTCATCTATATTTTACTTATTTTTATTTTTTATTTTAATAGCTCAACTTTTATATCACTTTGAACAAATGCATTTTGTTCTTTCAGCCAGTCCACAATTAGCCACAACTATTGGAATGCTTATGCAATCTAACGGAATGGTACAGAGTGTTGTTCACTACATGACACTGTTAGGAAGCAGTTTACCTAGAATGCTTTCAAACATCCTTCACACACTTCCCCATTCATCTTATGATAATCATTTGTTTGGACTCAAATATTAACAAGTCCCCACCAAAAACCTATTGTCACTGCCAAAATAAAAAAATGATAAGGTGGTTATCTTTGCCTATTGGATAAATCCTTTAAACCCTTGTAAATTCATCTTTGACTCTACAGTAGTGTCTGTCCAAGGCTTTTAAGTGACATGTCCCTTATTTACCCAGGTTTCGCCTGAGTAATAAGTTGTGTGGCTTTCTACAGTCGGTCCGGGTAGCTCAGTTGATTAGATGCTGCCTAACTGATCCCAAGGTTACGGGTTCAAACCCAGCCCAGACCAATGGTTTTTAACTGTGCTTAAAAATGACAGCTCCATGTCAGTAGATTTACTGGCATGTTAAAGAACTCCTGCAGGACGAAATTTCAACACACCGGCGATGCTAATATGATCCTGGCAATTGACAGCATTGTTAAACGACAACATAATTTTAATAATTATAATTTGGCTTTCTACATGATACTGTCTCACAGATCTTGGGTAACGTTTTCTTTATAGCATTATGTCCTCCTGATCAAATTTTTTTTTCCCGAACTGAACACAAAGTATGAGCAAAATATTGAAAATGGTTTTCTTACACTTTGGAAGATTTGGGTCACTATTCATTATAGAAAGCATCTTATTTATGATTAGAGGCTTGTTTTAAATTATCCACTTGCCTAGAACACTAACAGTGTCCCTTTTTATGGGGGGAGGGGGGTGAGGAGTAGATTTTTATTGCTAATATTTGTTTAATTTTCATTCTTACATTGGAAACAATGCTCACAGATACACAAGTTGCTTCTGAGATCAATTTGGTTACATCGTTCATAGCTAGTGTGTCAATGTTGAAAGATAAAGTCAACACATTTAAAACAATTGCCTTTTCACTGCTTTTTTGAGGCTTGACAGTTTTATGTTGCCCTACACTACTCTGAGGATCTGAACACTGCATGCATGCACATGCATTATTGAAAGGATGAGTTTCAGAACATTGCTTTGCTGTAATAATGCTATCAGGGAAGCATGAACTACCATGTAAAATAGAAGCAAAATACTTAAGCTCACATTATTCACTCAAAGCTAGAGATTTCTTCTGGGCTTAAAAGCTGTGGTCTGCTGGAGTTTAGAGGTCCAGACGTTTTGCCCACACCTGCGGTGGACATCATTGGTGGCGTGATCCGAGTCTTCTCGGCAAAGGTTCAGTTACAACAGAATCGCCGGCTGTAGGTGCCATATTTATATCTGGGCCACTCACAGGGGATTGACTGGGCTTGAGCGGGAGGTGTGTACTAGCTGGGCAGGGCTTCTCCGCTCTGATTACTGAATGGTTTATGCAACTTCTCTGCATTTGTGTCTTTTTTTATACTCAAGTATCAGATGCTAAGGTTTGTTCAGTTTTATAGCTTCTTCCTTTCTGTTGAAATTATTGGGGTGTTTGTAAATTTCTATGGCTTCAAGTTGTAGTCTGGTGTGTAGTCTATGCCGTATGGCATAGATTAAAGAACAGTAGTCTCCTTATACTGAATTATGTGTTCTCCGTTAGCCCATATTGCATGTTCTGCGACTGCTGACTTGTCTGTCTGTCCCAGTCGGCACCATCTCCGGTGCTCTGTGAGTTGGGTGTTGATGCTGCGTTGAGTGGTACCTATTTACACTGCACCACAGGAACACGGAATCTGCCAAATGCCGGCCGAAGCAAGCAGATCCCTGGGATCTTTGGCCAACCGAAGCAAGGTATTAATTTGTCTGGTAGGTTTGAAGATCGTTTTGATGCTGTGGCGCTTGAGTAGGCATCCTATTCTGTCCGTGACAGTTTTGAAATAAGGCAGAAAAGCAGTGTCTGCTATTGGTGAATCCTGTTCGAGGCTGGCAGGGTGAGGTCTAGGTGGGCGTATTGCTCTGCGAACTTCTTGTGCTGTGTAACCATTTGAATACGAAGCCTGTTCAAGATGTCAGAGTTCCTGTTGTAATGAGTTAGGCTCACAGATATGGGCAGCACGGTCAGTGAGGGTCTTTATGATGGCGTGTTTCTGCTTAGAATGATGGTTGGTATTATCAGTCGGTGTGAGTTTGGTTGTGGTAGACTATGTCCAAGAATCCCATCTGCTCTCTTGCTGACCAGAACATCTAAGAAGGCCAGTTGTTGTTGTAGTGTTTAATGCCCGCTTTTACTACTACGGCACTGCAGGCGGTGACACTGATGATACATGGAATGAAGATGGAGCACCGGTGGAATGAGATGGCGGGGGAAACCAGAGTACCCGGAGAAAACCCGCCTTGACGCCGCTTCGTCCACCACGAATACCACATGCAGGTCCCTGGGATCGAACCTGGGCCGCCTAGGTGGTAGGCGAGTAAGAAGGCCAGTTGTCCATCTTTTTCTTTCTCAATAGTGAACTGAATATGTAGATTGCTGCTGTCGAGATGCTGTAGGAAACCATCAAGGGCTGATTCCCCATGACTCCAAAAGATGAAAGTGTCATCCACATAGCAATGCCATACAGACGGTTTGTGAGTTGCAGAACCTAGGGCCTGGGACTCGAAGGACTCTATAAAGAAATTAGCAAGCACTGGGCTGAGTGGGCTGCCCATGGCAACTCCATCAATCTGTTTGAAGAAAGCCTGGTTCCATTGGAAGTAGGTGGTGGTAAGCATGTGATGAAATAGTACCAGTATGTATCTCTTTCTGGACAACATACTGGCCTGGAAAAAATCTCTAGCTTTAATTCTAACTCCAGCCGTGAAATCTTCCAACTACTTATTCACACTGTTCATCATTTAAATTCATCAAATGCACAATAATATATAAAGTGTAGTAACAATCTCCACTTGTGCCAAGAGTTGTCCTGCAGTGTAACGGTGACATCTGGACCCATTCTAAGGCCGGATTAAGTAGTGATGTAGCAACCATTTGCATTTAAAAAAATGCCAGCTACGATGACTTAATTGAATGCAGAGTAAGTATCCAAATGAACCTGAGCCATTGTTAACAAATGTATGCATGTTTCACCCAGAAAGGGCTAAAGATTCATGTTACATGAATGAATCATTCGACACTTGTGTTGTTCCTTTTATACCTAAGAACAGCCACAAGATAATTAAATGCTTAAGGTTGCACTGTCAGAAGGAAATAGGTAATGTTCCACATGAAGCAATATAATACCTACTGTTAATCCAATACTAAACTTACCAGATGTATGCTATTCAAAATTATTTATGTTCATTAATTAATATAATTTTCATACTTCCTTATCTCCTATTAATATGTGTACTTTGATTTGCATATATACCAGGTGTGGTCAAAAAGTATGCATCCGTATTTTTTCCCATGTAAACCAATGAAGTGCCAGAGACTTCCTTCATTGGAGATGTGGAGGAGACATTCATGAGCAGTCAATTTTTCTCCTGCTCCCAGAAAGCATCATTCACTGCCAGTCAGCCTGTCAGTGAAGACACATAGTGAGCAACCATCAGGTTTCAGTTTTTGTAAAATGATGGAACAACTTGAGCAGCCATATTGCATCAAATTTTGGTAAAAGCTTGGCAATACCCAAGTGGAAACCATTTGCAAGATTCAACAGGCTTTTGGGGACAATAGCATGATCACCTCATGGATAAAGGAGACGTACAACCACTTCAAAGATGCACACATTAGCGGACATCAAACCAAATTTAGGTAGGCCCTAAACAAGACAAAACAAGAATGTCACTGAGCAAGTGAGCCTGTGATCTTGCAGGACCATTGTATAACAGTCCAAGAAATTGCAAACGAGATAGGAGTAAGTACTGGATCAGTACATTCAATTTTAGCTAAGGATTTGAGCATGAAAGTGTCTGCAGAATTTGTACCAAACTTGCTCACAACTGAGTGGAAGCACCCGCCCATTCTGTACATTTGATTCAGGCTTTCATTGTAAAATATAACATTTCTGTGATTCGTTATGCTCCCTATTCATCAGAGATGGTTCTGTGTGACTTTCGGTTATTTCTCAAGCTGAAAATGCCACTGAAAAAGAACAAATTTGAGCCAAGAGAAGACATAATGCGGAATTCAACAGCCTGGTTTATCATCATTCCAAAAACTGCATTCCGGAAATGTTTTAAAAAATGGTGAGAGCACTCGAAGAAGTGAGTGCGTTACCAAGAAGACTTCTTTGAAGGGGATTACTGTTTTGGAGCTCCAAATCCATAAATATATTTTTGTCAAACAAAGGTTCGACACATTTTGAACACACCTCAAATGTCTGCTTAACAAGAAAAGTGTTAAAATCATCAATATTTAAAATATACATGACCAACCATGACACAAAGGATAAGCAAGGAAAAACCCTTACATGGAGAATAATAACCATGAATAGTTGTCAGTTAAGGAGATTACATGAGTAAAGAAAATATTCGAGAAAGAGTTCACTCTTTCTCAGTATTCTGTACTAACTCAATCATTCACTTAGTATTCTGTATTTGCATAGTCATGAATACCACGTTTATCTTTGGCAATGTATCATCACAGCTTTAATATGTATGCTATCCAATTAATTGGCATGTTTTGAATATACTACAAAATTAATTCACTGTTATAAAGAAAGGTAATATACTTTTGAATAAAACAATACAATTGAAAATGCAAGATAAATTTATTCAGGATCATCTTCTCTGTGTCACACCCAAGAAACAGATGAGAAGTCACCACTACAAGAAATTTAAACCAACATGACAACAAAAATATTACGCTATAAAGAAACAATGTGAATGGATCCTAAATCCGAAGCTGCCAGCATTTCATTGAAAAAAGAAAGCAAAAAATGGTGTACATGATTGCAAAGAATATTTCCATTTCTTTAAAATAAGGAGTTGTTCAATTTTTTAATTATAGCAGCTATAGCAGCTGAAAAATTCAACGCCATAGCTGGAATCTGAACATGGATCTCCCACTTCAAGATAATTCAGTACCACTGACAAGTCCAAGAGCCTTAGAATATCCATTGCTATTCCCTAAATGAACACATCAATTATCAACTGCTAAAAGTATGAGGGCTGTATATTTAATAAAACATATATTTTATGCTTAAATTAATGCACATGCTAACAAATAAAAAATAAACTAAAGGTAAAGATCATTTGCTGCAGATATGAAACAAATTTTCTTCAAAATGTTTATCTTACCTTACGTATATTGGCACCTCCTTTTCCAATAACAAACTTATGGAACTGTTTATAAATAGGCACCTCTATAATATAGTTACTCTCACTTAGCTCCTTTACTAACTTGTTGAGATACTTATGGCACTTATCAACATCATCTTTTGGACCACGTATCTTTACCACATCTCTTTTTTCAGCTGTAACATTATCAAAGTTCAATAATAATAGTTGTTCTGTTAATAATTTCTCCATATATTTAAGTGAAAGAAAAAGGAACAAGGAACATTTGATTTACTGAAAACATTGCCTTTTCAGTGTGCACAATTATGTAACTGCATTTATTGAAAGTGATGCTTTTTAATCACAGTATTTATATGCACTAATTAAACAAACACATTCAATTTTTGACTACCATGGAACTTACAACATTAATAGTCATAGATCTAAAACAAAAGATGACTAATGTATCCATGCATAACTTATTATACAAAATAAGGCTGTTTTATGCAGGAATAAAAATCCATCATTAACTACCAACCAAAACTACAGCCATTAAAGATACTAAATAATTAAACAGACTACAGCACAAGGCCATTGTAATTTACAAACATCCACACAATTTCAACAGAAAAGAAGCATTAAAACTAAATAGAACTTGGCACCAGGTAATGGAACATATTAACCAGGTACAAACAGCAATAAATCATGCGAACCAGTTGGGGACAAGTGGCAACAATGGAGCAACTCAACCCTTCCCAGTAAAGTTAGCTCCAAACCAGTTAAGAGCAGCTCTAGCATAAATACTGCAGCTCTTGCAACACCATTCATGGGTGAACCTACACCAAGGAGACATTCATCATGCCAATGAAGATGCCTATCAAAGTTGTGCTCCTAAAAATAACTCCCATATTAAAATTCTGGCTTCAGTGAAAGGCTATGCTTACCATGCTTATCATGTTTACTAACCAGTTAAAGGTAACTTGACAAGTTTTATTCAATAATCAAGTATCTGAGTGACAGGTGCATTAACAATGGCTTAATTTCTATAGTCATGTACAGGACAAATTATTTTATTATAATACTATCTTGTTATTCTGAGCATATATTTTTATGATCAAGATTATAAATATTTAACTAATTTAAAACTATGTTAAATTTTTTTTATCAATATGGGTTGCAGAACTTTGCCAGCATGTTTCTGCACCATTTTAACTTTCTCTACTGGTAAGTAGGGGAAGTATTGTATTCCACCCAAAAATTCGATGTGGAGATTTCACCGGAAATACACGTTTTGAGGCCCCCTGAATCCCAAAAAAAGCATTTATAGAAAAAGGTCCGTGTGTGTGTCTGTGTGTCAGTCTGTCAAACGAAAAGTCGGTAAAAAACCAAAGTTGGTATTTGAGTTTAATGTTTTTCAAGGATGCGACACGAAGATTTTGAAGAAAATAGCCCCACCCTACACTACCCTTTACATGGAACATTTTTCGAAAATTTTGATTTTCTTGAAAATGTTGTTGTTGTTCTTAGCTAATGCTGGATTTCTGACAATGAAGTCATTAATCCTTTTGCTCTCCAATATTCTTCACTGATGATATTGAAGAGAGCAATAGCAGTAATAGTAACCACTTTTTTGAGAGCACCATATTTTTATGTTTTGGCGGTCACATCGCTCTCTCACAACCCCCAGAATGTCTAGAGGACCACACCTGTAGTTGGTTTACGGGTCTCACCGACCTGACTGGGAGAGTTATCAAAATAAATTCACCGACCATATCCTCTGATTACCAATCAGAGGACGTATTACATGCCATGACAGGTCAGCATGTTAGGGGTTAAGATTTTATAGATAAATTAGAGAAATGGAGAGGTTGGAAAAATAAAGACTCCCTAGCCCTCGGGAACCCTAATAGCATCGGGGTCGGAAGAGAACAAGAGATGACCAAGGTAAGGTCAGATAGAAAAGTTACAGTGAGGAGCAAAACACCAGTAAGTGGAAGTAATGTTCTGCTCAGCTTGGGAACCTTGTGGTCGCTATTCACATATCCCCTAGGTGGAGACCCCTGAGTAATTTTCTTGAAAATGGCTCTAATGATTTTGATTCAAATGTCATATGTTTGAGATATTTTTATAAAAACAGAAATGTATATCTTGAATTTTCTGACTATAGCCCCTGTAGTCGTATTTACTCTGGACGACTTTTGCATAACTGGTAAACCGTTAGAGATAGACCAAATTATACTGTACAAAAAATGTTGTTGTTGTTGTTGTTTTCTAGTGCCTTGCATCTGGCAATGAAGCCATTAGCATTCGTTCTTTCCAATACTTTTCAACTGTAGTTTCTTCTGATGTTAATGCTTCACAGGTCTTCAAGTGGTCTTCGTTCATTTCTGCTGGATCGTTACACAGGACACATATTGGTGAGGCTGAGATACCTATTCTGTAGAGATGACTTGCTAAGCAGTCATGATTTGTCAATAGTCGGAAGGCTGCAACCGCTGTTTTCCTTGGTCTCTGGGGGATTATATCTGGGTTGGAAAGTAGTGTAATCCATTTTTTATCTTTGGCATTTGTTTCTATTTCTTGTAGGTATGAATGAGAAAATTTTTTAATGATCAAGCGTTTTATTGAGGAATATGAGAAATTGAATTTAGACTTTTGTTTTATTGTTGTGCCTTTCTTTGCAAGTGAGTCTGCAGCTTCGTTCCCCATGACTCCACAGTGTGCTGGAATCCATTGGAGATGAACAGTCTTATTAACTTTTTGGAGTTGTGTTAACATTTTGTAGCATTCTCTAATTTTTGTTGACTTCTTTGTAGTATTTGAACATATTCCCTGAATTGCAGCTTTAGAATCCGAAAGAATTACTGCCTTGTTAAATTTATTTAAGGGAAGATTTAATAATTGTCGGAGAGCAATGTGTATAGCCTCTATTTCTCCATCATAATTTGTTGTGTCTCTGCCAACAGAATGATAAAAGGAAAAATGTGAACACGTAACTCCAGCTCTAGTAAAGTTTTCCTTGGAGGATCCATCAGTATATATGTGCAGCCATTCTTCTGTGGGATACCTAGTATTGATTGTTTCCAGAGCTAGAAGTTTTTGTATTTCTTTTGGTGTGTCTGATTTACTTAATTCCTCTATTAATTCCAAACTGAAGGTAGGTTGCAATAATTCCAATGGATTTTCTCTTAGAAGTAGATTTTCTCTGGTGTTAGGAATGTTCAATTTGGATTTAATCTGTGTTACCTTTTCTAGGAAATTCCTATGAGTTTTAAGGATTGAAGGGGGGAGGTTCTCTTCTGTCCATTTAGAGTTTGGCAGTCGTAACATTTTCTCGTGTTGGAGCAATGCTTGTTCTTCTATTTTTGTTGTTATTGATGGGGTCCGTGTTAAAGCAAGCATGGCATCAATAGGTGTGGATTTAACTGCTTCAGTGATTAGGCGAAGAGCCTGATTTTGTATTTGTTCAAGTTTATTGATGTATGTGGCTTTCATGTAACTGTTTTCTTAACGGGCACCAGTTTTACAATGTGGCAGTTACATCACTCGTCTTAAACCCCCATTTTGCAAGGGGGACCACACCTATTGTTGGTCAACGGGTCCATCGGACCTAGCCGGGAGGACTAAATAGGTGGTATTTAGATCCACCGACCTTCCCCTCATGTGCCTCTGAGGGACGCTGTTGTGCTGTGATAGGCCAGCACATATGTAAATGACATTTCCTCCATTTTAGGTGAAACAGTTATACCGCTGTGATTCGGTCCCCAGAGCCTCTGTTAAAAGCAGGGTGCACCACAGGCAGGATGAGGATGGGAATTGGATAGGAGAGGCTATAGGAGGCGCATCACTACAAAAAATGTAGATCTTGCTAAAATACACAATTTATGTCTCAATAAATTTTCTTGTAGGGTGAACCATTTCTGAGATATTCCTTGTTATGTGTGTGAGTTTCGGAAAACTTAGAACTTTCGTGAAATGGATCATCGCTGTTCATTTTTTTATTGTCAAGTGTGCAAAGACAACAGAATCTCAAACATTTGACTAACGCACAAAGCCTACTATATTCTAACATTCCCTTTGCAGCTACAAGGAAATAAGCAATAAGATAATTTGTACAAGTGTTTGTCTCAACTAATAAGAAAGAAGATATAGGAATAAGAGTTTGTAAGAATGGTTAGTACAAGAGTAGAGAAAGTCATATGAGTGCAACACATCAGATTTTTTTACTTTTGGCATGAAAGTTACTCTTTTGTTTTTCTAGGTTTTCTGGAATATAATAAATGCTTTATTTTGCAAAATGCAACAAAAATTCACAAAAGAATCCTTTTTTTAACAAAAAAATAATCCAGTATTTTAAGTCTAATGCAATTTTGTCACAAAATAATGTAAAATCAAAGATTTTAATATGAGTTAAGCAATGTTTTAGAAGTAAATGAGTCAACCAATAGACAGTTTCACTTACACTTTATTTTTGTCTGGACGCGTTTCGAAGACCAACGTCTTCACTCTCAATGGATACTCAACTGGCGAGTTGAAAAGGAAACATCTGTTGTGGTAGTGACTGTGCTGTTATCTGCGTTGTTAGATATAAACTTCATTATGTCATCTGCTTGTGGTATAACAAAATTCGTGGCTATGTGAACATTCTTCATAATAAGCATTTTCTCCCAAATAATGAGTTCTGCTGTTACTTTTGCATGTTTTAGTAATTTAATATCCTTAGCTGTGCTGAGTTGGCCAGAGGTGATGGGCTATGGCTGATTTGCCAATCTGTTTGAATGTTATGTTTCTAATGTGCTCCTTCAGTAGTGTTTTAAGTTTTCTTTTAGTTTCACCCATGTATATTTTTGGGCAATCCTTGCATTTTATCTGATAAACACCACATTTTAAGTTTGTTGGTATTGTGCCCTTAATGGGTGGCTTAGTAGGTTCCTCAGATTGAATCAGTCGTAAGGGGCTAGCTTAATGTTATGATCCTGGAACAGTTTCTTGAATTTATTGTGCAACTTTGGGTGGGAGGTGAATTTGCTATATATAGGTTGTGGATTGAATCTACTGCTCAGCATTGTGTGGTCCTTAATCTGTTTTTGTCTTTCATATTTCATTAAAAGTCTTTCAACTAAATCTGTTTTGAAATCTTTTTTTTTTTCCCCTTTTTTCTGCTACTGTCTTGATGAAAAGACAGTGCGCTGAAAAAGAAAGAAAAAAAGGCTTTCAAAACAGATTTAGTTAAAGGACTGTTAAAAAAATTATGGAAGTAAAAACATTAAGGACATCACAAAGCTGAACAATAGATCCAATCCACAACCTACATATAGCAAATTCACCTTCCACCCAGTTGCACAACAAATTCCAGAAACTGTTCCAGGATCATAACATTAAGGGGAGAAGATACCTTAAAAATGGTGAAAATATTTTTTTGTTCTTTTGCTTATCTTCATAGTTTGAAGTGTGTTTTATATGAATATAAATTTGTTTTGCACCAGAAACTTATTTAAAGGGTCTAAAAGTGGGTTTAAATCACATGCTGCAGAGTAGGTCATGCCCCCTTTTCACTCTCTATCTCCTCTTAGAACTTTCTCTGATATTTTATGTTTAGGGATATTTTCTTATGCATTTTACACTTTCAGCTATTGGCAAACTATCTTGTTCTTGCTCTTGCTTTTTTGGCATCCTATGGTTCTAAACGTGTGTTTTGTTATTGAATGAGAAAAATGGCTAGATCATCTGCTAGTGATAGTGTAATGTGCTTTGAAGATATTACCACCAGATATGGATTAGTGGCAAAACTAGTATAGGTTGCGCGTTAGTTCTTGACGAATGAAAATTTTATATGTAAGGTTGAAGGTTGAATGCGAGTCACTACTCACCTTTTGTGGGACTATTGCCATCGAGAGAGAGAGGAGGTACAGTCTGTAGTGAGATGATGTGCATTTACGCACATGCTTCTGAGCTGAAGTAGTACAACACTATAAATCAATTTATCACACTTCCAGTAATATCAGTCACACGTGTTACTCACTATACCTCTATAACTGTTTTCACTTAACTTTCTTGCATTTCTTCTATTCTCAACATTTCTTCCTTGTCTTAATTGCTGTTATTTTCGTTATCTTCGTCGCTATTTTCCATTCCATTATCTTGGATAATAATTTGATCAATCCTTTCTCCCAATATGGGATCTTTATCCCAGTATTTTTGTTCAATTTCTTCGACATGACAGTATGCTTTTTCCCATTCTATTTGTCCAATTTCCTCAAATCTCTGCCTGCAGAGGTTTTCAAAATCTTTTAATTTAAATGTTGCATTTCTAGCAGCTATCCATTGCTTTATGTCTCTCCATACTAACTCAATGGGATTCAGATCTGGGCAGTACGGTGGAAGTCTTAAAGTTGTGTGGTTATGTTCGGCCAATATTTGATCAATCAAATATTTCTTCTGAGCCGGCTTATTGGCTAAGACTACATCATACAAATGTGTCTTCGTGCTGTGCTCATCAAATGAAATGTTGTGATTTTGCAGCCAGGACTGCATATGCATTTTTAAAGAATTTGATGTTGGAGGTTTAACTGTGCATTATGGTAGAACGCATTGTCAATTACTAAAACAGAGTTAGGAGGTAAATTTGGAATTAACATTTAATTAACATATATGCTGACATTCAATAGTGGAAATGTAGGTCGGGTGAAAGTGCTGCAACATCTAGGCATTACTCCGGGGAGGAACATGTTAAAATTTTTTAAAGAAATGGACCAATATAGTGTTACCAAGGCTGACATGGAGGCAGAAGACATCTATAAAAGTGCTAGACAGAAGAGAAGGAACAAGAAGAGGAGTAGAGAAGATCATGACAACACTGAGTATGGGGGCAGGAATGTTTTAACAGACTGTGAGCACTGTAAAACTTTAAACTCATTTTCCCATAACTTTTGTTTTGTAAGCCTTATGTACCTTTTCTTTGGAACTACTTATCCTAGAGCAATGACATTTTGAGACTGTTTCCCTGACACATACCTATAAACTAACATTTTTTCAACACTTAGATATTATCAAGGAAACTATTAATTTTTTTTTTTTCTTTTCAAGTGTACCAAAAAAGTATTATTATTAAAAAAAAGTTATTACAATTACATTTTTTATGCTATATACTCACAAAAATGTTTTACTGTCCAATAGTGTAAGTATAGGTGATAAAAAAATCATTGATGTATTACTCATAGTTCTTCAGAAAAGGTACATTGAAAACATCAAATTTAACATGGAGGAGATAGAAGGTACCTTCTCCCCTTAAACTAGCCCCTTACAACAGATTCAACCTGAGAAACCTACTAAACCACCCATTAAAGGGCACAATGCCAACAAACTCAGATAAAATGCAAGGACTGCCCAAAAATATACATGGGTGAAACTAAAAGAAAACTTTAAGCACGACTGAAGGAGCACATTAGAAACGTAACATTCAAGCAGATCGGCAAATCAGTCATAGCCCACCATCTCTGGCCAACTCAGCACAGCTAAGGATATTAAATTACTTGTTGTTGTTGTTAGCTAATGCTGGATTTCTGACAATGAAGTCATTAATCCTCTTGCTCTCCAATATTTTTCACTGATGGATGGGGTGCTAGAAGTGACCGGGCATATTTGAAGGTGGTCACAGTCCATTTCCTCTTGCAGATCTCATAGAGGACAGAGTGGTGAAGAATATATCCCAATTCTATTAATATAATGTTTTGATTCTCGAGAAGTAGTCCCCGCCCGGAGATCCGAATGGGGGACTATTTTAACTCCAGAACGAAGAGATTTAGCAATAAATGTAACCGCTTTTTAGAGAGCACCATATTTTTATGTTTTGGCGGTCACATCACTCTCTCACAACCCCCAGAATGTCTGGAGGACCACACCTGTCGTTGGTTTACGGGTCTCACCTACTAAAACATGCAAAAGCAACAGCAGAACTCATAATTTGGGAGAAAATACATATTATGAAGAATGTTCACATAGCCATGAATTTTGTTATACCACAAGCAGAAGATATAATGAAGTTTATATCCCACAACCCAGATAGCAGCACAGACACTACCACAGCAGATGTTTCCTCTTCAACCGCCAGTCGACTATCCATTGAGAATGAAGACGCTGGTCTTTGAAATGCGTCTGGACAAAAATAAGTGTGAAACTATAAGTGTCTATAGGTCAACTCATTTATTTCTAAAACATTGGAAAGGTTTCCCTGTCTATATCACTTTGTGTATATTAAGTTGAATTATATAAGCAGTATCATATAGAGCACCACCCAATAACTACAGGATACAGATTACAGAATACGGAAGTGTAAGTTACATGTGTGGCACCCATAAGGATAATACATTTGCCTAGAATCACTGTTTCTTAACATATGTTTGAAAACAGCTACTGATGCTGCAGTGAATTGTGAAGATACAAGATAAGTTATAATTTGTGAACGCCTTAGGAGATCACATGTGAAGGATTTTTAATCTTTAATTCAAAGAATAAAATAATGTGTAAGCTCTAAGCATTAAGAGAATAAAAGATGAAGCCCAGGAAGCTGTGTGTGGCATTGTACAACAGCTATATTTATCAAAAACAATTACCAATGCCAAAAAAATGAAAGCAGATAAAGTTGAAGTAATATGCAATATAGTAAGAATGCTCATGAAAACAAATATACCACTGCAAAACCTGGACCATCCAAACTTAAATGCTTAGATGGACAAACACATTTCAGGTACACACAATGTCTCACATAAATATCCATCCTCTTTGAAGATCACAAGAAGACATGAATTATATACAAAATAAGGCCAGTT